>JANAVB010040620.1:8295563-8347097 GCA_029216955.1 Iris pallida
GGGGGGTTCGAGGGTGCTGACGGCGGAGGAGTTGACGTGACGTGGCGCTCGGGCGGCGCTGCGTCCAGCTCGGCGTGGCGCGTCGTTGGTGGTGGTGGATGGGGGTGATCGTCGTTGGAGATTAGCGTTGGTTGGATGGCCGGAGTTAGGGTTTAGGCGAACGGAAATGGGGAGAAAGGGGGTCTGTGGGAGGTCGGCGGCGAGCTAGGGTTAGGTCTTAGGGTCTGGGTTTCGTTTTATAGGAAGAGGAGGTCGGTTGGGGCGTCGAACTGGCCAAAACTGACGGGGCAGCTGACCGGCGGTCGTCGGGGTAGGTGAGTACGTGGGGGGTGACGGTCGATTTTCAGTAAGCCCCTAGGAATTAGGATTTGCATAAAGACCCTATCCAAGACTGAATGCAAAATAAAATTTGCATCCCACATTTAAAAAATAACTAATTACAAACTGACTTCTAAACAATTCGAAATATTACAAACAACTATTAAGACATTTTAATAAATTGTAAAACTACCTTAAAACATTTCAATAAATTGCAAAATGGTATTTTAGCTATTAAAACTCATTTAAAAATCATTTTAAAAATTGTAGAAAATTCCTAAATCATATTAAATTATTTTAAGGCTAAAAATGACATTAACAACTAATTAACACTAATTAAACAAAAATTTGAAAAACAGGGGTTGACAAGTCTTCACTCCTTGAAAAATTTCGTCCTCGAAATTCACAAGGATTGAAGACCCTATATTTATTCTAACATAGCAAGCAATGCAAATAAATGACTAAGGCTACGATTGAAACTAACCTCTAAGGTATCAAGTGGGAACGGGTGGTTCCCTCGCAGCGGTTGGGTCGAACAAGTAAGGGTATCTCTCCCTCATGTCCGACTCCCTCTTCCAAGTAGATTCACCTGGGGAGTGACGGCTTCAAGCTACTCGCACTAAGGGTATAACCTTGTTCCTCAGCCTCTTCTTCCTTCAGTCTAATATCTCCACTGGCTGCTCAGAAACTGTAAGGCTCGGTCCGATCTCCAACTCTGAATGATCTAGCACATGGCTGGGGTCCGGAACATATCTCCTCAGCTGAGATACGTGAAAGACATCGTGACCTCCTGCTAGGTTGGGTGGAAGTGCAACCCTGTAAGCTACCTCTCCGATCCTTCCAAGTATCTCGAACGGTCCGATGTATCTGGGGCTCAGCTTCCCTCATCGTCCGAACCGGATCGTCCCTCTAGTAGGTGATATCTTCACTAGCACCATATCACCGTCTGCAAACTCCATCGGTCTGCGACTAGCATCAGCCCAGTGTTTCTGTCTATCCTGAGCTACTCTGAGCCTGTCTCTGATCATTCCGACCTTCTCTGCTGCATCCGTGATCATCTCTGGCCCAAGCATAACTCTGTCACCGACATCATCCCAAAAGAGCGGTGTGCGGCATCGTCGTCCATATAGTGCCTCGAAAGGAGACATACCGATACTGGCTTGGTAGCTGTTGTTGTATGAAAACTCTACCAAGTGCAGATGGCTCTTCCATGATCCTCCAAAGTCCAGTACGCAGGTCCTCAGCATATCCTCCAGTGTCTGTATCGTTCTCTCGGACTGTCCATCTGTCTGCGGGTGGTACGCCGTACTGAACTTGAGCCGACTGCCTAACTCATCCTGCAAGCTCCTCTAGTAGTGGGACGTGAATCTGCTGTCTCTGTCCGACACGATGCTCACTGGCACTCCGTGTAGGCGAACTATCTGCTGCATGTATAGCTCTGCCAACTTCTCGGTGGAAAGACCCACCTTGAAGGGTATGAAGTGCACACACTTCGTCATCCTGTCCACGATGACCCAAATGGCATCCTTTCCTCCTTGGGAACGAGGAAGCCCTGAGACGAAGTCCATTGTAATGTGTTCCCACTTCCACTCGGGAATGGGTAACGGTTGCAATAAACCAGCTGGCCTCTGGCGCTCCGCCTTGACCTGCTGGCAAACTAGGCATCTCGAAATGAAACGTGATACATCCCTCTTCATCCCGTGCCACCAAAGATGTTCTCGCAAGTCACGGTACATCTTGTTAGCATCAGGGTGAATAGAATATCTCGATCGGTGCGCCTCCTGCAAGACTGCCTCTATCAGCTCTCCCTTCGGCACGCATAATCGGCTGCCATGCCTCAAGGATCCATCCTCTGCTACGGTGAAATCATCCAGCAATCCAGCTAAAGCCTAGGCTCGAAGTCTGCGAAGGCTCTCATCTGTAGACTGTGCCTCCCTGATCTGCTCCATCAAACCTAACTGAATGTCAAGCGCCATCATCTGTATCACTGATCCTGGCCGAACTATCTCGATACCGAGCTTCTCCAGATCTTCCCGCAAATGTCGATCTATCATCAGATACCATGCCATCGGATGCCTGCTCAGCGCATCCGCCACCACATTTGCCTTCCCGGGGTGATACTGTAAATCGATGTCGAAGTTCTTCATCAACTCCAACCATCGTCTTTGTCTTATATTCAGCTCTTTTGCGTGAACACATACTTCAAGCTTTTGTGGTCAGTAAAGATTTCCACACGCACTCCGTATAAGTAATGTTTTCATAACTTGAGTGCAAAGATCACCGCTGTAGGGTGTGAAAATTATGACACGCTGACATGAGACTCAGTCAAAGCCGTACGCTCTAGGCTATACACTCAGTCAAAGTCATACGCTCAGTCAAAGCCATACGCTCGAGGCTATACGCTCAGTCCAAGCCATACGCTCAAGGCCATACGCTCATCCAAAGGCCGTACGCTCAGTGAATATTTTATTATTTTCTGAGATGACAGCACAGTATGTATTTAATAAAGGATGAATCTGACACTTCGTCTTTCGTGCAAAGACAGCTGTCCAATGAAGACTAGCCGTCGTATAGGTTTTCGAAGAGTCGGTTTTGTCTTTTACGAGGACAGCTCAGCATCTCTCATAAATATAAAAGCCATCATTACTGTCAGTTTTGACAGTCTGTCAGCCATCATATCCGCAGTCACGACGCTCGAGAAGATTTTGTCAGTTATTGGAAGATATGGCGTATCAAAGAAGATTGATGATGGCCACGTGTTTACTTATTCAAATATGCCACGTGTCTACTTATTCAAACATACGACTCAACCAAGTGAGCGTATGGATTCCATACGACTCCTTGCCAACCAAGTGAGTGTATGGATTCCATACGATTCCTTGCCAACCAAGTGAGCGTATGGATCTCATACGACTCCTTCCAACTAAGTGAGCGTATGGACCCCATACGACTCCTTCCCAGCCAAGTGAGCGTATAGTTTCCATACGACTCCCTGTCAATAATGTGAGCGTATCAGCTTTATATGGTTCTACGCTGTCCAAGTCAGCGTATGCAAGACATGTGCCTTCAAAAGCTAGCGTATGACTCTTCTTCTAAGGCAGCGTATCACAGCAGTTGTGTCCAGAATGATTTTCAACGTGCAGTTAACACACGTTCTCACGTGTCCTGCACTCAGTTATCCACTTCTTCAGAAGTTATGCAATGTGGCATTCATGCCATTAATCTCTCCTGAATATGCTCCACTACTTTCAACCGCACGCTAATGTGTCTCCATCAGAATTTGCCACGCGACCCTGCAGTTATGCACACGTCAAGTAACTACCTGAGCGTATGCTTAAGGACAGTTATCCTGAACTCTATAAAGAGAGTTTTTTCATCTTCATCAGACACTACAGTCAATTTCAGAGAGAACGGAGAGATTGCCCAGTTGCTGTCCAAGTTCTTCAAAGTTCGAGTTTTCTTCATCGCATCGTCCAAGGGATAAAGTAATCGTCTTCTAGATTAGATTCCTACAGTTGTAATTTTCTTAGATACAAAATAAATAAAGTGAATTTATTTATGGAAAACAAATTGGCGACTCTGCTGGGGACAGCTGTCTCCTCCAACGAGATAGAAACAACTCAATGCGATACTTCGTCGATCGGCTTGACGAAGAAGACGATGGTTGTACAATTCGACCAATCTGCTTATGAAGAAATGCTCAAGGCGAAGGAGGGCCGCACTGCTCCCTCCGCTCTTCCTGCTGCCAAGAAGAAGGGACGCTCTGTCTATGTCCCTAAGTCTTCTTCAACAGCCCGAGATGTTTCTGTCACTTCTTACGCTGATAAGAACACGTCTTCAACTTCAACTAAGCACACTTCGGCTTCTCTGAACACGGCAACAGTGGCTTCTCCTAGTCACGCTGTCAAAGTTGGTTCTTTAACCAAGTCAGCGTGTACAAGGAAAACCATCTCTGGACATGTCAAAGTCCCTTCTCCCTCTACTCTTACGACAGCAGTCGGCTCTTTAGCCATTGATGACTCTGTGCGTATGGCATTCAAAGGGCAGCGTACGGCAAAGGCAGCGTACAAAAGCCAACATCAGGCAGCGTACGCTAAGCCAAAGCCAGCGTATGCTAATAAAAAGGCAGCGTATGACCAGAAGTCCAAACTGAAGTCAGCGTATGCTAACAGATACAGTCCTTTGACTGTTTCTCAAAATCAAGCTGGGGGTTCTCTTCCACAGAACATACAAATGATTCTCTCTCAACTTGCATATCTTGTGCCAACCAAGGAGAAAGACTCTTTAGTCAACTCCTCTACTCCTAAGGTCTTTACCTCTGGAGTTAATTTGACTAGTACTCTTACTAGATCAAACAAAGGAAAACGCCTTTTGGCTAATTCCTCCAAAGATGGATTATTACCGACTCCCAGTCGGAATAATATCCATCTTCCTTCTCTCCAAATTTCTCGATCTGAGAAAGGCAAATTACAAGTATCCAAGACTGATATCAAAGTCAGATCTCCTACGGATCTTCGTAACAAGCTTAATCAGAATCGTCTCGGTTCTACTGAGACAAGTATATTAGACCCTGATGCAGAATATGCCAAGAACTATGTGACTCAAATTAATCAGTCTTTATACACTCAAGAACCGAGAAGACAGAAGAACAAAAGACAAGTTTCTACACAGAAACTATCTTCAAGTACTTCCCAATCTGTTCCTACAGATCTCCGGGAGTATTTGCAAAATAAACGGAGAATTGACACTCCATCAGGCTATGATATTGCTCATATTTGCCATGAAAAGCATGGTTGCAACTTCCAACCTCGAGTTGTGATTCAGTATTGTTGTTCACCAAAAAGACAATCTGTTTTCGAACGGATTCAATATGAACCAATGTTGGATGAAGATGAACCTCTTTATGCTTCTGTCAATATGACCTCCAGAAATATTGGAGGTAGCATACGGTCTGATGCTATATCAGACTCTGAAGATGGTGTTTATCTCGGCACCCGATCCAGGACCGGAGCCTTGGCCAGAGTCTCTTTTTCTTCTCATCCAAGTGGTAATCCGGAGATCACAGAGGACTTCCTTGGAGAATCCAATTTTCCAGTATTGACTCCCGTAAATAGTCCCGGGAAAGATACCGATTCACACAGTGATGATTCAGAACAGACTGTTTCATCATCTATTCCTCGAATGATTACCACTTACATGGCAGAGGGCAATCATGAACCTTCAACTAGCACCGAAGCTCATGAACAAAGGATTTCTTCCTTAGAACAACAGTTGCGAGCTATGGCAGATACATTGAATGCTATGCACACTCTTATGCAAGTGTCACCCTCATTTCCCGTATTTCGTATTTTGCCCGTATTTTGATTTTTGCGTATATTTTAAAATCTTGCCTAACTGCGGTATTTCGATATTTTTCGTATTTTTCTTATTCGGATTTTCGGTTTGGTTTAATATGACTTGGTTTGGTTTGTAGGAATGAGAACACCTTTAGCTATCTTGCACCCTCAAGAACACCACAACAACCCCCATTAAAATCCCACCAACTTTTTCTCTCTCCCCATAATTTCCATTTATTTCTTCTTCTTCTTCTTCCTCCTACCACCACCAACATCCCCACCATAGGCAAGTTGCACCTTGCCATTTAATGAGGACCCATTTTTATTTGATATTTAGTTAGACTAGAGCTCTAGGACCAATGTTAGAGCTTGGCATTTTGGGTTTTGAAGCTTGGATTTCCCTAGATCTAGACTTTGTTCATTTTCGGATTTCTTTAGATTTGATCTATTAAACTTGAATTTTGGTTGGTTTTATTGTTTCCATGTTGTAGAGGGTGAAATTTTACCCAAGTTAGAGCCTTGGAAGTCCGGATTTGGAGCTTGGATGGCCGACTTATGGTGTTCCAAAGTTTTGGAACCCATGGGTTCTTCTCCTCGGCTTGAGGAGGAAGACGACCCCCAGGCGCGCCTACTTGTCGGACTGCGCCTACTTTCTGGCCTCCTGGCCCGATGGCGCCTAGTTTTCTGGCCGCGCGCTCTTTAGCGCAGCGCGCCTTCCTGGCCGATTGCGCCTTCCAGGCCCGATCGCGCCTAGTTTTGGGCCGTGCGCTCTTTAGCGCAGTGCGCCTATTTTTCTGGCCGCGCGCTGTTTAGCGCTGTGTGCCTCCTTGCGGGCCACGCTGTTTAGCGCCTGGCCCGATTGCGCCTGTTCCCTTGACCTAGGCGCACTCTGGTGTGCTGCCTCCTTAGGCGCACTCCAGTGTGCCTCTTCCTAGGCGCACTTGACCCTTGGACCCCAGGCGCACTCTAGTGTGCTGCCACCCTAGGCGCACTCTAGTGTGCTGCCACCCTAGGCGCACTCTGGTGTGCTGCCTCAACCAGGCGCACTCTGGTGTGCTGCCTCAACCAGCGCGCTCTAGTGTGCTGCTACCAGGCGCACTCTAGTGTGCTTGTTCCCTGGCACACCCTAGTTCACCTACACCCCTAGTGCCTTAGTGCCAGCTTTATAACTTGGTTTTCTTTTGATATGATTGGAGCTTTTGAGATTTTGATTGCTCACATGCACAGCTTGACTAGGCCCAACACGTCTTGGCACGGACTTTAGGGATTTTGTTTCTGGTTATCCTTCTAATGGAATCTTGTAACTTGTGACTGAGCATGATCGACTTGTAGCCTGATAACTTGATAGTGGCCCGTGGTGGCGCACTCCCGACTTGGCATGACTTGATAACTCAACTTGACTTGACTTGGTATGACTTGGCTTCACTTGATAGTGGCCCGTGGCGGCGCACTCTTGACTCGACTTGACTTGTCTTGACACCGTGGGTGTACTACCTGTTGCTCTGTGCAAATCACTTGTCTTGTCTTGCATTATGTCTAAGGGGTGAATCCCTGGGTACCACGGCCAGGGACTCACACTAAAATTGGACTAGGTAATGAGTAGACCAAATTAGAACATGGAGAATTCCCTGTCACAGGCAGTCTCGTTATCTGGAGGCATTAATGGACTTGTAGCTTGCCGACGAATAGAGCACATTTCCAGCACACTGTCATGTGTTGCACCCTCTAAGTCACTTAAGGGTACATTTGTCTCCCGGGCAATGTACCCACCTATAACTCTCAACCCGCGGAAGGATAACTGGATGGTCTGCAGGGCTTGGGACTGGGAGTTTCTCACCTGCATCTTGTTAGTAATTAGGTTTGTGATAACCCTAGTTAGTTAAAATAGTAAGCCGTAGTACTTGCTTGGCCGTTGTGAAATGGATGTTGTCCAGCCTTGTCTAAGTCTTGTCTAGCCCCTGTACCTGGAACTCTTGGTCATGATTGTTTTACTTATCTCTAACGATAAATGGGTAGAGACAGTGAACTATTCAGGCGAAGGGGTACAATCCCGGTCCTTGTTTGGTTAAGGATTGTAACCTGGCTCCCGGAATGGTTCCACGTCCCTAGTCATTTATCGCTCTGTGTACCTTTACTACTTGTACTTTCTTTTATTCTTTATGTTCTGATATGCTGGTTTTGTTCTTATTTATGGCCTCCTTTGTGGCACTTGCTCTTTCTGGGGTTTGACCCAGCTGGTTTTGTGTGGCCAGATTTCGGAGCAGCTCCCGAGGATCTACCAAGCTTCCAGCCCAATGGTGAACACTAGACGGAACCCGGGCTACGAGTGGGTCTTCCCTTTTTGTTTCACCCACTCATATGTAAATTTATTCTTTTGAGACGTTTGCCGACGAGCACCTGTTAGCTCGATGCACATTTACTTACTGTCTGCCTACGGGCTGTAACATGATTAACAAATCCTAGGGTTGATCATGTATGACTGAACTCTTGCTAGTCCTATCATTTTGTACGACTAGCTTCATGATCATCCAATATGTAATATTTGGGACGCCTTATATATATATATTTGATGCTCTAACATCTTGTAACTCTGTTAATTGCTTGAGATTGAGACAATAGGCTTGACCCTAAGAGACTGCTGGCTTGTAGTAAACCCTCATATCTAGACAGCCGTGACCGTATAGTTGAGATGTATTCTATTTCAATATACGTAGCTGGCTGTGTCTGCCCCCGCTCTCCAGTATTCTGGTTCTGGGGCGTGACACGGTTTAAGTGGTGGCCCATGCAGGTCTTGGCATTCAAGAAATGTGAGGGTTTACCAAATAGATGTCTCAATCAATATTCGCCCTTGATCTCTGCTCGTATCTTCAAATCCCTGAGATTCTTGACCTGATCATATTGCTTGTATAATTGATCTGTCCTGGTCCTTTCCTTATTGTTCCCTATGTCATCTTCTTCAGCGGCATTACTTCCGGACCTGCCAACCAGCCAGAGGAAGCTCGACAAGCACTCCAGCGCCAGGAAGATCAAGCGCAGCACTCTGGAGTAGCCTCTCGAGTTATGCCTTCTGGAGGCCCGGAACCTCCAGTTCAGGCAGCTCCGCCCGTTCAACCAGCTAGACAGGATGAGGGGCCTTTGGTAGGGCTTATCAGAGAACTGCTTGCATCCCAAGATCGTCGAGGTGACGCCTTGCACCAGGAAGTTCATGATGCACTAAACCGAGGAGGTCCCCAAGGAAATCAGGCGGCCAACAGTTTCAAGCGCTTGAACCCTCCCTTCTTTGACGGCAGTGAAGATGCGATTGCCGCGGATGCTTGGCTTCAGGATACCGAGGTGGTCCTGGAAGCAGCTAGGACACCTGAAAATGAGAAGGTGGCGGTGGTACGCCTACAGTTGTTAGACTTGGCTCGCGATTGGTGGGCAGCTCAGGCCATGGGATTAGCAACACCAGTCACTTGGGCGACGTTCAGAGAAAGATTCCAGACAAAGTACTTCGATGCGGTGGCACGGTACGACCTGCAGACCAGATTCACCAACTTGAAGCAAGGAGGCAGGACGGTCGATGGCTATGCGACCGAGTTTTCTAGGCTGAGTAGGTTCGCCCCCACCTTAGTGGCAACCGAGTTCGATAGGGCTCAGCGGTTCCAGCAAGGACTGCATTTGGAGATATTATTGGCTGTGGAACAGTTCGAGCACCAGACGTTCGATGCAGTATTGAAAGCAGCAAGGAGGCATGAGTATACCTCCCGGAGAATCGTGGACAGGACCGGAGGCAGGAAGCGGTCCCACAACCAGATGCACCAATCTTCAGCTCCAGCCCCGGCAGCTAGGGGTATAACCATTGGAACTCCGAGGCGGGCGGCCTCAGTGACGTCGGTTCAGCATTCGACCCCGACGTACCCGCAGCAGCAGAAGCAGAAGCAGTCTTCCGCGGTGGGATGTTCTCATTGCGGGAAGCCGGGCCATGTAGTGGCAGAGTGTCGTAGGGCACGAGGATTGTGCCTGGCTTGTGGAGGAGCAGACCACCAGATAGGGACCTGCCCGAATAGGGGAGGTCCATTATCATCCAACCTTTCTAGTTCTTCGGTGAGGGGACCAGCCCCAGTTCCAGTCCAGCAGCAGCAGCAACAGCAGTACCCGAGGCCATTGGCGCCCCAGGCCCAGGCCTTTCAGCAGCAGAACCAGCAGCAGTTCACCCAGGCTCCGGCATAGAACCGACAGAGGGGTTTCCAGCAGAGGGGACCCGCAGCTAGAGGTCAGGCTATGATGATGACCATGGAAGAAGTTGCACCAGGTGAGGTAGTGGCAGGTACTATTCTCGTCAACACTTTTCCAGCATCTGTATTATTTGATTCTGGTGCATCGCATTCATTCATGTCTGCACGATTCGCGACACGGATAGGGTTGGAGCCCGAGTCATTATCAGTAAGGCTCAATATACTTACTGGTAATGGTCTTGTGGGAGTAGATCGAGTGTTCTCCTCGTGTCGGATCGTAGTTAGCGGTAGAGAGTTCCCCGCTAGATTCATAGAATTCCCTATGGCAGACTATGATGTAGTCCTAGGCATGGATTGGTTGAGGAACCATTATGCTAGGATAGACTGCCATGTTGGCAGAGTTGTCTTTAGTATTCCCGGAGAGCCAGAGTTTTCATTTTCCAGAGGCACAGTAGAGCCGTCTCCTCCAGTATTGCGGATGGCAGTAGCAGCAGTGCAGTTACCCCGGATAGTTGAAGAATTTCCAGATGTCTTCCCAGAGGAACTTCCAGGGATGCCACCAGAGCGGGAGATCGAGTTCACCATTGACTTGATTCCCGGGACAGCACCAGTATCAGAGCGAGTCTACAGAATGGCGCCTTCAGAGTTGGAGATTTTGTACAAGATGATTGAAGAACTCAGGACCAAGGGATTCATTCGTGCAAGTAGATCGCCTTGGGGAGCCCCGATGCTTCTTGTGAAAAAGAAGGATGGTACGTCCAGGCTATGTGTTGATTATCGTACCTTGAACTCAGTGACAATCAAGAACAGATACCCTCTTCCAAGGATAGATGACTTATTTGATCAACTCAAAGGGGCTTCAGTTTTCTCGAAGATAGACTTGCGGTCAGGATACCACCAGATTAGAGTTAGAGAGCAGGACATCCCGAAGACGGCGTTCAGATCTAGGTACGGGCATTGGGAGTTTCTAGTTATGCCCTTTGGAGCGACCAATGCGCCGGCAGTGTTCATGGATCTCATGAACTGTATTTTCATGCCTTACTTGGATCAGTTTGTGATAGTATTCCTTGATGACATCCTGGTCTACAGCAAGAGTGAGGCGGAGCATGAACAGCATCTCCGTGTGGTTCTTCAGATTCTCAGAGAGCACCAGTTGTACGCCAAGTTCAGTAAATGCGAGTTCTGGCTCGATCACATTTCATACTTGGGTCACATCATTACCCGAGGAGGAGTGGAAGTGGATCCCCAGAAGATTGTGGCCATCGAGGCATGGCCAGTACCCAGTTCAGTGGCAGAAGTTCGCAGCTTTCTTGGATTGGCCGGCTACTACCGGCGGTTCGTCTCTGATTTTGCAAGGATTTCAGCGTCGATGACCCAGTTGACCTGCAAGGATGTGCCGTTCGTTTGGACAGCAGAATGTCAGGAATCATTTGAGAAATTGAAGCGAGATTTGATAACGGCTCCCATTCTCACCCTTCCAGATGGGACCGGAGGATTCACAGTTTATTGCGACGCTTCAGGCAGAGGATTGGGATGTGTTTTGATGCAGCATGGGAAGGTAATTGCTTATGCGTCATGTCAACTCCGTGATCATGAGAAGAATTACCCGACCCACGACTTGGAGCTAGCAGCAGTAGTGTTTGCACTTAAGTTGTGGAGGCACTACTTGTACGGAGACAGAGTGGAGATATTTACTGATCACAAGAGCCTGAAGTACGTTTTCACCCAGAAGGATCTTAATATGCGGCAGAGAAGATGGCTCGAGCTACTTGTGGACTATGATGTGGACTTGCAGTATCACCCAGGAAAGGCCAACGTGGTAGCAGATGCATTGAGCCGGAGAGCCGGAGTCTACCTTCTAACAGCGCAACCAGAGCTATTGGCAGATCTTCAGAAGATGGGAATTGAAGTGATTCTCCCTTCCAATGTGGTCTTGATGGCCAGCCTACAGATACAGTCCACCATAGTTGAGAGGATCCGGACAGCACAATTAACAGATTCCAAGATTCAGCGGCTCAGAGCAGAGTGCGAGGCTGGAAGAAGGCCAGAGTTATGTATTCATGAGGATGGTACACTTCGACACGGCACGCGTCTTTGTGTACCCAGTGGAGATATCAGACAGGAAGTCATGGCAGAGGCTCACAGTTCGCAGTATTCCATTCACCCAGGCGGCACGAAGATGTACAGAGATATTCGTCAGCACTTTTGGTGGAATGGTATGAAGAGGGAGATAGCCCGGTATGTCTCTCGATGTTTGGTTTGCCAACAAGTCAAGGCTGAACATCAGAGGCCGGCTGGACTTCTTCAACCTTTACCGATCCCAGAATGGAAATGGGAGCACATAACCATGGATTTCGTGACTGGGTTACCCAGATCTCCGGCAGGCAGAGATGCTATTTGGGTCATTGTAGACAGGCTTACCAAGGTGGCACACTTTCTTCCCTTTAGAGTTGGACAGTCGACGGCGCAGCTAGCAGAGATGTATCTCAGGCAGATCGTTCGACTTCACGGAGTGCCAGTCAGCATAGTATCAGACAGGGATACGAGATTCACATCACACTTCTGGCGCAGTCTTCATCAAAGTTTGGGGACTCGTCTTAAGTTCAGCTCAGCGTATCATCCGCAGACAGATGGGCAGTCAGAGCGTACTATACAAACTCTCGAAGATATGTTGAGATCGTGTACCCTCGATTTTGGTGGTTCATGGGAGGATAACCTGCACTTGGTGGAATTCTCGTACAACAATAGTTTCCAGGCTAGTATCCAGATGGCACCCTTCGAGGCTCTGTATGGCAGGAAATGCAGATCTCCGTTAGCATGGGACGATATCGGAGAGAGGCAGATGCTCGGTCCAGAACTGATTTCTCAGACGGTTGAAGTGGTCAGAAGAATCAGAGATCACCTCCGAGTTGCTCAGGATCGCCAGCGCCATTGGGCCGATGCTCATCGGCGTCCCTTAGAATTTGCTATCGGCGACCATGTATTCCTTAGGATCTCGCCTACCCGTGGCGTCATTCGTTTTGGCGTACGGGAAAAGCTTAGTCCTAGGTATATAGGGCCGTTCGATATTCTGGAGCGAGTGGGCGATGTGTCCTATCGTCTCGCTCTTCCGCCGTCGTTAAGTGAGGTACATGATGTATTCCATGTGTCCCAGTTACGACGGTATATTCCGGACCCGAGCCATATCCTAGATCATTCGGAATTGGTTGTTGGTACCAACCTTTCGTATGAGGAGAGGCCCGTGTCTATTTTGGGCCGGAGGGAAAAGATACTCAAGAACAAGACTATTAAATTGGTCCGTGTTGCTTGGGGTCATCACTCTCTAGGTGAGTCAACGTGGGAGCGTGAGGACGACATCCGATCGCGATATCCCTATCTGTTTGACTCGTGAGGTATAATGTCTTTCTTATGCCTTACGCCTTCCCTTCCTTGCTTGCATTGCATGATTGTATGATTGAACTGCTTAGTGTAGCTTGCCTGTGATTAGTGTAGCTTGTCGTGGCAATCTCTAGCTCCTTGATTAAATTTCGAGGACGGAATTCTATTAAGGTAGGTAGAGTTGTCACCCTCATTTCCCGTATTTCGTATTTTGCCCGTATTTTAATTTTTGCGTATATTTTAAAATCTTGCCTAACTGCGGTATTTCGATATTTTTCGTATTTTTCTTATTCGGATTTTCGGTTTGGTTTAATATGACTTGGTTTGGTTTGTAGGAATGAGAACACCTTTAGCTATCTTGCACCCTCAAGAACACCACAACAACCCCCATTAAAATCCTACCAACTTTTTCTCTCTCCCCATAATTTCCATTTATTTCTTCTTCTTCTTCTTCCTCCTACCACCACCAACATCCCCACCATAGGCAAGTTGCACTTTTCCATTTAATGAGGACCCATTTTTATTTGATATTTAGTTAGACTAGAGCTCTAGGACCAATGTTAGAGCTTGGCATTTTGGGTTTTGAAGCTTGGATTTCCCTAGATCTAGACTTTGTTCATTTTCGGATTTCTTTAGATTTGATCTATTAAACTTGAATTTTGGTTGGTTTTATTGTTTCCATGTTGTAGAGGGTGAAATTTTACCCAAGTTAGAGCCTTGGAAGTCCAGATTTGGAGCTTGGATGGCCGACTTATGGTGTTCCAAAGTTTTGGAACCCATGGGTTCTTCTCCTCGGCTTGAGGAGGAAGACGACCCCCAGGCGCGCCTACTTGTCGGACTGCGCCTACTTTCTGGCCTCCTGGCCCGATGGCGCCTAGTTTTCTGGCCGCGCGCTCTTTAGCGCAGCGCGCCTTCCTGGCCGATTGCGCCTTCCAGGCCCGATCGCGCCTAGTTTTGGGCCGTGCGCTCTTTAGCGCAGCGCACCTATTTTTCTGGCCGCGTGCTGTTTAGCGCTGCGCGCCTCCTTGCGGGCCACGCTGTTTAGCGCCTGGCCCGATTGCGCCTGTTCCCTTGACCTAGGCGCACTCTGGTGTGCTGCCTCCTTAGGCGCACTCCAGTGTGCCTCTTCCTAGGCGCACTTGACCCTTGGACCCCAGGCGCACTCTAGTGTGCTGCCACCCTAGGCGCACTCTAGTGTGCTGCCACCCTAGGCGCACTCTGGTGTGCTGCCTCAACCAGGCGCACTCTGGTGTGCTGCCTCAACCAGGCGCGCTCTAGTGTGCTGCTACCAGGCGCACTCTAGTGTGCTTGTTCCCTGGCACACCCTAGTTCACCTACACCCCTAGTGCCTTAGTGCCAGCTTTATAACTTGGTTTTCTTTTGATATGATTGGAGCTTTTGAGATTTTGATTGCTCACATGCACAGCTTGACTAGGCCCAACACGTCTTGGCACGGACTTTAGGGATTTTGTTTCTGGTTATCCTTCTAATGGAATCTTGTAACTTGTGACTGAGCATGATCGACTTGTAGCCTGATAACTTGATAGTGGCCCGTGGTGGCGCACTCCCGACTTGGCATGACTTGATAACTCAACTTGACTTGACTTGGTATGACTTGGCTTCACTTGATAGTGGCCCGTGGCGGCGCACTCTTGACTCGACTTGACTTGTCTTGACACCGTGGGTGTACTACCTGTTGCTCTGTGCAAATCACTTGTCTTGTCTTGCATTATGTCTAAGGGGTGAATCCCTGGGTACCACGGCCAGGGACTCACACTAAAATTGGACTAGGTAATGAGTAGACCAAATTAGAACATGGAGAATTCCCGGTCACAGGCAGTCTCGTTATCTGGAGGCATTAATGGACTTGTAGCTTGCCGACGAGTAGAGCACATTTCCAGCACACTGTCATGTGTTGCACCCTCTAAGTCACTTAAGGGTACATTTGTCTCCCGGGCAATGTACCCACCTATAACTCTCAACCCGCGGAAGGATAACTGGATGGTCTGCAGGGCTTGGGACTGGGAGTTTCTCACCTGCATCTTGTTAGTAATTAGGTTTGTGATAACCCTAGTTAGTTAAAATAGTAAGCCGTAGTACTTGCTTGGCCGTTGTGAAATGGATGTTGTCCAGCCTTGTCTAAGTCTTGTCTAGCCCCTGTACCTGGAACTCTTGGTCATGATTGTTTTACTTATCTCTAACGATAAATGGGTAGAGACAGTGAACTATTCAGGCGAAGGGGTACAATCCCGGTCCTTGTTTGGTTAAGGATTGTAACCTGGCTCCCGGAATGGTTCCACGTCCCTAGTCATTTATCGCTCTGTGTACCTTTACTACTTGTACTTTCTTTTATTCTTTATGTTCTGATATGTTGGTTTTGTTCTTATTTATGGCCTCCTTTGTGGCACTTGCTCTTTCTGGGGTTTGACCCAGCTGGTTTTGTGTGGCCAGATTTCGGAGCAGCTCCCGAGGATCTACCAAGCTTCCAGCCCAATGGTGAACACTAGACGGAACCCGGGCTACGAGTGGGTCTTCCCTTTTTGTTTCACCCACTCATATGTAAATTTATTCTATTGAGGCGTTTGCCGACGAGCACCTGTTAGCTCGATGCACATTTACTTACTGTCTGCCTACGGGCTGTAACATGATTAACAAATCCTAGGGTTGATCATGTATGACTGAACTCTTGCTAGTCCTATCATTTTGTACGACTAGCTTCATGATCATCCAATATGTAATATTTGGGACGCCTTATATATATATTTGATGCTCTAACATCTTGTAACTCTGTTAATTGCTTGAGATTGAGACAATAGGCTTGACCCTAAGAGACTGCTGGCTTGTAGTAAACCCTCATATCTAGACAGCCGTGACCGTATAGTTGAGATGTATTCTATTTCAATATACGTAGCTGGCTGTGTCTGCCCCCGCTCTCCAGTATTCTGGTTCTGGGGCGTGACAGCAAGCTCAGCATCAAACTCAACAAGTCCAACATACAGCCCCTCCAGTTGTATTGAATACTCCTGTTGTTCCAAACCCGGAACCCTCTACTATTCCGGGGGTACAATCTAATGTTCCTGTACAACCCACTCCAAGTCAGTCTGGAGCTGGGGGTGGTACATATGCTGCAGTCCCTCCTCCCAATTACACTCAACAAGTTACAACTCCCCAATCTTCTGGAATTGTTACTGAAGAATTAAGGAATCTCCGAACTCAATTCGAGGCATTCAAACAGAAGGATGGCTTACAAAGGTTAGGTATCAAGCAACCTTACCCGATAGAATGGAAGCAAGTATCATATCCTCCTAAATACAAGCCTCCGACTATCTCTTTCTTTGATGGGACAACTTCCCCAAGTCAGTTCATTAATCACTATGAAGTAATGACTGATCAACTGCAACCAAGTGACGCCCTCCTTACTCGGGTGTTCGTTGGATGTCTCAAAGGAACGGCTTATGAATGGTATAGAAGTCTCCCTGACGGGTGCATTACCTTATTTGCCGGTTTCAAGCAAATGTTTCTTGAACGATTCTATGAAGGGCTTAATGACATGACCATGTCAGCCCTCATAAGAATTAAACAGAAAAATAATGAAACCACCGAAGACTTCATTGAAAGATTCAGAAGAGAAGCCCTCAAAATGTCTCTCGGAACTCCCGATGCTGTTACTATCGACACTTGCAAGTCGAATCTCTTACCAATTATCAGCATGTGGACAGGGTCCACTCAGTTCCAAGATTGGCCTTCATTCATCGTCAGTGCCAAAGCTGCCGAGGTCAGTGCTGAGACCTTCAAGGGTCTGGGGGTACAAATGGCTCCCAAGGAATCAAATCAGAGTGTTAGCAATAGTACTCGACCCAACAATCGCAAAGGGAAAGAAGCTCTTGAAGTCAATCTCCAAAGCAGTAGTCAAGAGGTAAAGACTACCCAAGCTACTCCAGCTCCAACAAATCAACAACAGAGACCTCCTCGACCGAAGGAAGAATATTCTTTCGACGATGACGATGTTCAGGGTATCTTTGAATGCTTGCTCAAAGGTAATAAGATTCAATTGCCAGAAATTAAAAAGCCTGATGAAGCCAATAAGACAGATCATCCAAAATACTGTCCATATCATAGAATGCTGGGTCATACAATCCGGTCTTGCTATGTATTAAAAGGAAAGATCCAAGAGATGATTAAATCAGGAGCTGTGACACTGACACCCAAAGACAAGACAGTCACAGCAAATGTAATTTCAATGCAGTTCGGTGACTTCCCTCCTTTAATGGTAGAAAGTGGGATTGTTCCTATCCCCAAAGCAACTCTCGAAGTTGTAAACATCCCACCAGCACAGAATGACGGACTTGTTCCTGTCATAACTAAGAAGGGAGAGATCATGTGGATTCACCCGGATTTAATGACGGAGTTTGAAACGTCTTCCTCTTCTCCTCGGAAGATTCTCTCATCTAAAAAGAAGCTCGGGAAGACTAAGTCATGCAATGTGACTTCTAGTTTCACACCCGATTTTTATCTAACCTCTACTTTCATCTTGGCAGAAAATTCACTCCCTACGGAGATAAAATCTGTACCTCAATTTGAAGATAGGTACAAGCCTGCTTTTCATCTATACAGTTCACAATCTCGTGAATTGATGGCGAAGATGGGTTATGATCTAGCCACTGCTCCTAGTTTGAACTCAGGCAAAGGACTCCGAGCACCTTTAGCCATCACTATGAGGCACAATCAATCTCGTATTGGCCTTGGTTTCTGGAATGAAGCTCTCATCAAGCATAAAAGAACCAAGAGCAAGATAAAGAATTGCAACATGGTTTCCATAAACTCTAAATCTGAGCCTGAAGGCGAAGTTCTTGCTGGAACTCGGTCAGAAAAAATATATCTGAAAGATTATGCTGAAATTCCTGAAGAAACTTCTGATGTCCCTCCGGTTACAGCTCCAACACCAGTCTCTACTGAAGAGCCTTTAAATGTTCCTGTTGAGACAGTTCCTTCTAAACCAACAGCAGCTGACAAAGGCAAACAACAAGTCCGCTTCGACAAACCATTGAAGAAGTCATCTCCTACAGGACTTGAAAAGCCTTATAATTTTGATATATTGGCTCAACTAGCCAATACCCCAGCTAAATTATCAATCTTCGAGCTCTTACGCCTCTCTAAAGAGACTCGAGAAACTCTAAGTGAAGCACTGCTGCAAGCAGAAACCTGCCTAACTCTCCTTAAGAAGTTGGAAACAGAACCTGTTTCTCATTGCCATAATGTATTGGAATTTATTCCAAACATTACCTTTACGCAGGACGATATGCTGCTAGAGGATAATCGACATGACCGTCCTTTATATCATACAGGATATATTGATTCTATGAAGGTTGATCGTCTCCTGATTGATCCAGGATCTGCTCTCAGTATTATGCCAAAAGCTATGCTAGATGCACTGAAGATACCTGTGCATAGTCTTTCCAGCACTATCACTACCATCTTGGGATTCAATCAAGGAAAAAGTGAGCCTCTGGGCAAGATTTGCCTCAAATTTCAAATAGGCGATCTTCGCACTAAAGTTACTTTTTACATCATCGACAATCATGGTTGCTCATACAATGCTCTATTGGGGAGACCATTCTTGCATGAACATAATGTCGTTCCTTCGACTCTTCATCAGTGCTTCAAATATGTTGATGATAATGGAGAAGTTCAAAAGGAGGTTGCAGATCTCTATCCATTCAAAGGAGTTGAAGCTTACTTCAATGACGCTCGTATGTACAAAGATGAATACTCAAAAGTCTTACAAGCTATGGATAATGATGATGAGATAGCAAAAGTTGGCACTTTTGTTATTCCTGTAAAAGGGCGTATCACTCCTCCGCAGTCTGTTAAATCATCTGAAGAAGGCTCACTGATAATTCCTGTCAGTGGACGTACTACTTCATCACCTGCCCAGGCTCCACAAGGCTCACTGATAATTTCTGTCAGTGGACGTACTACTGTGTTGTTTTCCCAAGCTCCACAAAGTTCACTGATAATTCCTGTCAGTGGACGTACCACTCCCCCTCCACCTTCTCAGGCTAGACCAGATACTCTAGTCATTCCAGTCAGTGGATGTACTACTTATCCACGATCTTCTTCAAGGGAGCTCACCTCTTCTGAGCCTTTTGTTATCGATCTTAATCGAAACAAAACTTCTGATCCCTCTTCCTCTTCCCCTTTTGTCATTAATTTGACTAAGTCTGATAAGGCTCAGCCTTCTGTTGTAAATACAGTATTTAATATTAATGAAGCATCTCCTTTGCAGTATATTGATGTCTGTAATCATGTACAAAGTTATTTACAATTGCTAGATAGCTTAGAGTCACTAACTATAGGGGTTGTTCAAACTCTTCATACAGACGTATCATTGGAATCCATACAAAAATCATACTTCGTGGTCCCTGCTAGAAAGAAGGGAGAAAATCCAATCTTCTTTTATAAAGGACCCCAGAATCCTCCTAACTTGGAAGAAGATGACACAAACGACGATACTGGAAGATTACAACTGCGTCGCTACAGTCAACAATCCAAAAATATTATCAAGAATATGGGTTATGACTTTAGAACCAGTCTCAATAATGGAAAAGGAAGAAGAATGCCTGTTCGAATTCCTCCATTAAAATACGGAAGGACAAAATGTAGTTTAGATTACATTGCTCCTACTTCCTTTATCAACATAGTCCATGAAGATTCAAAATCCGATGAAGACGAACGATCTGAGTCTTCTGATTCCCTCTCTTGGTATTCTGACACAAGTATTGGCGATCTCCATCGCTCTATTTTATCCATCAATATGGTCTCCGTTGGTGACCCGCAAGAAAATGATGAAGATGAGGATGATTTTGAAATATCACCCGAATCAGAACAATGGGCTCAAAGATTAGATAATCAATGGGAATTCAGATTCGAGCAGAGGGAACCTCCTACTGAAGATAAACTGATTCAAATTGATGTTGGTGAAGAAGGGTCCCCCAAACCAATATTCATCAGCGAGTCTTTCAGAAATGGATAAACAAGACATGATTAAACTTATTCGTGATTATATCGATGTCTTTGCCTGGAGTTACGAAGATATGCCAGGATTAGATCCAAAGATTGCAATGCACAAACTTAATATTATGCCAAATGCTAAACCGGTCAAACAACAACAGCGACGATTTTGTCTAGACATCATGGATGCAATTGAAGCTGAAGTCAACAAGCTTATGGCTTCTGGATTTATTCGAGAGGAACAACATCCTGAATGGGTGGCTAACATCGTTCCTGTCCTTAAAAAGACTGGCAAGATCCGAGTCTGTATAGACTTTCGCGATCTCAATGCAGCTTGTCCTAAAGACGAGTTTCCTCTTCCAATTACAGATGTCATGATCGACAATACATGTGGTTTCGAACGAATGTCATTCATGGATGGGTATTCGGGATACAACCAGATCAAAATGTTTCCAGATGATGAAAAACACACTTCCTTCAGAACGCCGATCGGTACATACTGTTATACAGTGATGCCGTTTGGTCTCAAGAATGCAGGGGCAACATATCAGCGAGCAATGAGCACTATATTCCACGAACATCTCCGAAAAATAGTCGAATGCTATGTTGATGATATTGCAGTCAAAAGTCGATGAAAGGAGGATCATATCCAAGATTTGAAGACTATCTTTGATTTAATGCGTCAGCATCAACTTAAAATGAACCCTACTAAGTCCTTCCTGGGCGTCTCTAGTGGTAAATTTCTCGGCTTCGTCATTACCGCTAAAGGTATACACGTGGATCCCGAGAAGATCAAAGCCATTCAAGAGATGCGTCCTCCACGCACCTTAAAAGAGCTACGAGGATTTCAAGGAAGAATTGCTTATATCAGGAGATTCATTTCCAACTTATCAGGACGCTGCAGACCATTCAACAAACTTCTGAAGAAAGGTGTATCTTTCGTTTGGAACGAAGAATGTTAAAAAGCATTTGACGATATTAAACAGTATCTCATGAACCCTTCAGTTTTGGTACCTCATGTCTCGGGAATACCATTCCTTCTATATGTTCGAGCCATGGATCATTCTCTTGGTGCATTACTTGCCCAGAAAAATAAAGATGGCCATGAACAGGCTATTTATTATCTCAGTCGCACAATGAGAGGTGCTGAACCGCGTTATTCTCCAATCGAGAAAGAATGCTTAGCATTAATGTTTGCTGTTCAGAAAATGCGACATTATATTATCGGTCAAACGATTCACGTCATTTCCAGAGTGAATCCCATCAGGATTATGATGAAGAAACCTGGTATTCTCAACTCCAGACTAGCTAATTGGGGAATCTTGTTAGCTCAATACGATATGCATTATATTCCCCAGAAGTCAGTTAAAGGACAAGCTCTTGCTGATTTTCTGGCAGCTCATGCGATTCCAGAAGATTCTAAATTATATGATGAGATTCCTGATGAAGTCTTGGATTCAAATCTGATTTCTGAAGAAATTCCTACCTGGCGTCTATTCTTTGATGAAGCATCTAGAATAGGTCCTAACGACGATATTGTCGCTGGAGTTGGGATTGTTCTTGTATCACCAGAAGGATTAACTATTCAGAGGGCTTATTCTCTAGATCAATCATGTTCAAACAATGTAGCCTAATACAATGTATTACTCATCGGCCTTCAACTTGCTAAACATCTAGATATTCAATATTTGGAAGTTTATGGAGACTCCAAGCTTATCATCAATCAGATCAGAGGAACGTATGAAGTTCGTCATCAGGATTTGATACTGAAACACAGGTGTAGGCAACTCTAGAGGGGGGTGAATAGAGTTTGTGTCGATAATCACCAAATAAAAATTAACTCTATATCACCTCCACAAAATAACTATCAAGATAGTAAATAAATCAGAAGGAAATACGGAAGTAAATAAAGATCAGAAGAGCATACGCAAACACAGCAGTTTTAACCTGGTTTCCCTCGTGGAGGACTAGTCCAGGCCTGAGAACTCTAGCTCAGGATTCAAATCCACTATTTGTGAAATAGTAGTTTACAACCCGTGCCTTTTCTTCAGAAGAGCACGTCAACTTCTTACAGAGGATCGCAGTGGCGATTTGCTTGGATTTTTCCAAGCGACTTGGAATTGTCCAAGTGACTTTTCTTTTCAACTCTTGCACAAAAATTTCTAGCTGAATCGCACTTGAGCACCTTGGGGCTTAGGAAGTTTTGTGGCTAGTAGATTGGAAGAGTAAGGCTCTTGACTATATAGGCTATGTAAGAGAAGAAGAATAGAAGAGTGGATGGTTTCAAATGAGAGAAACCAAGGCCTATTTATAGGGTTCGGGACAAGCAGAATTCGGCCAGAATTCGGTATGGATAATTCAAATTTTTGGCCGTTGGACAGCTTGTAGCAAGCAGGCCCTAAAAATCAGGGTACTGGAAATCAGGGGACAGAGTTCGGCCCGAACTCTGTGTGGAGGCAGAGTTCGGCCCGAACTCTGTCTCCAGCAGACAGAATTGGTCCTTTGGGCTTTTGGACTTTGTGGAGCTTGGGCTTGGTTCAGGAATTGGTCTATTTGAATGGTAGAGCTTGGAGAGATATGTCTAGGGGTTGAGATGACTCAGTGCGACTCAACGTACACATTCTCCTAGACTCAATAAATTGAAGATTACAGACTTAGACCAATTAGGAAAACCAAGAGCCCTCTGATGACGCCTTTCTTCTGATATCTGAGCAGAACTGAAGACGTCTTTTTCTTTGACAGCAGTCGTCCGAAGATAAACAGATCTGGAAATCTGAATACCTTTCGGGGGCTTCGCCCCCGAACCCCCGACGGGGGGCGCTGCCCCCTCGACCCCTGTCCGCTGACCGGGCAGCGGAACCCCCGGTGCGAGGCCCCGGATAGGTCGCTAGGCGGTTCGAAGAAATCTTTTTGTATGACGCCGTCTTCGCTCCATCATTAATTCTTCATTGCCTATGTCCTGTTTGATCATGTTTGATCATGCTTACTGCATGTCTACAAATACATGTTAGGCCAGCAAAATATGTTGCAGTACGATACAAGCATAGCAATATAATACAGGACAATTAGGACATTGCTAAGTTTAAGTAACAACATGATAGCATGTTAGGCCAACAAAATATGTTGCAGTACGATACAAGCATAGCAATATAATATAGGACAATTAGGACAATGCTAAGTTTAAGTAGCAACATGATAGTGAGTATATGAATATTAGTGACATCATTATGTTAAACTTAACTGATTAGCCATATTCAAAAACACAATATAATCATTGGGCCAACAATCTCCCCCTTTTTGATTATGGCAAATCGGTTAAGTTTAAGACAGATACGATAGATGCATATATCACTAATAAACACATACTACGAGAAGATAGTGTGCTAACTTAAACTTATTTCTCCCCCTTTGACATGATCAAAAAATAAGCTCCCCCGTAATAAGAGATAAAACGAACTCAAGCATAAGTAAAGGAGGAAGGCATAGACAATCATGATCAAGATATACTAAATGAGGAACAATGGGAGAAGTGTGTAAAGACAAGTATAGAAACTACATACCAAAATGTAGAGTGCCAAATAGAAAATAGCTTGTCAAAACACAAATAGTTGGTAAAACTAAAAGAATATGAAAATAATCAATAGATAGTTTACCAACATGAAATCCAAGAAAGACATCCAAAAACATAGTATTACATGAAATCCAAGAAAGACATCCAAAAACTTTTGGAAGAGAATTATGAAAAAAATTCAGTCAAAAATCATAGGGATAAGATAATTGCAAATAATAGATATCAAAGTAGAAAGATACCAATTGAGATATTGAAATAGACAAACTTGATATCAATTGAAATATATAAACTTGAAACATTGATCAATGAAACTATGATAGTCATAATTGTCCACAGATAAATAGTGAAACAAAATAAATGAATGATCAATGTAAAATAGAAGCAATTGATATAAAAAGATCTCATTATTTGCAAATCTATTTGCTTATCCAAAATTCATGCATTTGAACTCAATTACCTTATCATGCTATATGAATAAACATGAAGGTAAAAGAGAAACAATGTTTGAGAAGGAGAAATTCAGTCGAATTGAATGCTCCCCCTCAAACTATGACCAATATAGATAAAATCATGAATATTGGATAAGTCCTCAACAAGGAAAGCCAAATGAAACATATAAAGAAAACCAAATCAAAGAAAGCACAATCGTCATCAAGATAAAATACGAAATTAAATATTAATGAGATGACTCATATAAAAGAGAGAGATAATATGATGAAAACAATTGCATAAACTCTCATAAACCTTTCACAAAATATCAGTATTAAAAAAAAGGGTCAATGATGAACTACGTATACGACATATTAAAGGGTATAAATGAATTGAACCAATTTATTTGCTCCCCCTTAAAATATGCGTATCTAGTTCCAAAGCACTTATAGCAAAAAAAATTATAACTTCAAGATCTAGGGATAAATCAAGTATTGATTTCTCCCCCTTGCTCAATGCATATAAGGCTATAAAAACGTCATAAAACGAATAATGTCATGTTTAGAAGAGATATCCAATAAATAGTCGAACGATCAAAATAATATCTTAATTAAGCACATATAATCAAAAGATGACATACATTAGCCTATATAGAAGAATCTCATATTTAAATATGATAGATCAATGCATGTTACCTTTTAAGAAAAGGATCATCATGAAAAGAAATAAGGTCCATTAAAAACAATCATGATGAGAATCACAATATAGCTCAAAAGATAAAAATAAAACTAAAGAAAAATATCATCATCAATAAAGTCAATTAAATCAATCATGATGAAAGTCAAAATATAGCTCAAAAATAAAAAATAAATCTCAAATATCATGTCCATGATTATCTAATTAAGAAATGATCAACCAATTTATTGCTTTGCATGGACTATGTATGTTTTACCACATATGTTCCCATCAACGGGTAATAATCCAACCTTGCTAATACTAAATAAGAAACCAATAAAGTTCAAATAGCAAAGAGCATATGTGATAATCCATGAGTAGTCAAAGTAGAGTAATAAATTAACTTGATAATCACATAATTAGATAATATAGGACTACTCTATCAATAGGATCATTCATAAAGTAAACCAATAAATAATTATGATCCGTCATAAATTCCATCTAAAAACCATATAAACAAACCAATGGAAAATATAGAAAAGAGTCAATCTTATTTAAAACATTGCAAATATTCCAAAGAAATGATAATATAATAGAATCATGACTCAAAAGATGAGAGAAATTTAAGAGATGCTTGTCAATGACTAGTATGAAAGGAAGTTAAAGCGATGAATCACAAATCTCAATGGAAACAAGATAAAATAAAAAATTTGTCAAACTAATTTTAGAAACCAAACATATGTATCTAAAATAGAATACAAATCAGAAAGAATTCATAAATCTTGTTTTTGTAAACTAGCATATCACATATAGATTGAAGTTCAAGAAGATAGCTAGATGAGTGAAAGTGAACAAAAAATTATGTAGCTTAACAATACATCACAAATAAGCAAGCTAGCTACATAACTAATTAAGATTAATGAGATAGGCCATTAACATGATAAATGTGCTCATTAAATCTTAAGTCACTAACACTAAAAAATACATGCTTAAGCATAGAGTTCATAATAAGGGTAATACATTTTGAATGATCAAAATGATTTATATACTCTTTGCTAAGCAAGGATAAGAGTATAAGATAGCAAGTAAATGAATTAGACTCTCATCAAGTAAAGGACAAAAGAGATGTTCATGAAAACACAATAAAGCAAATCTCTTTGCCAAAAATATTGAGATTAACCCAAGATAATGAAATAATAGATTGATCTAGAGAGTGCAAAATTATAACCATTATGAAAGTGTATTCTCTAGAAATGGAAAATCTCAACGTAAAAGTTCAACCCATAGTAGCTAAAGACATGAGAACTATGATATATCAATTACATGTATTCTCATGTGCTACAAAACATCATTGGGCAATAATAATAAAATATTTATAGCTCAAATATAAGGCTAGATATGATGAAGTATTCTGGAACTTAGGGGAGGATCCAGAACTAGATAATGGTTGCAAGTAGACCTTAATAAATCTTAAGTCTATAAAGTGTTGATCACTTTGGGTTAGCTGTAGGGGCCGGTTCCCAGCTAGCGGTAGTCCGAAGACTAGTGCACCGTGTCGCTTCAGGCTATTTACACCTGTATGAAAGAAGGACCCTTTCGGCTTGTTCCCAAAATGTTCTTTACTTTTAAGAAATTAGATTTAGAGGAATATATGCAATATCATCAAACAACATCGAAGTATAAAAATTCCTATGAATAAGAGAGGTAAATACCCAAATAATAATGAAAGAATGATCATCAAAATTTGCTAAGAATATTTTCAAAACAAATATTTTCATAATACACTTTTATGAAAATAAATATATAGAAGACTCATACTCAAAATAAGTATGATGATCTCAACAAGTAAGGTAAAGCACAAAAACACACAATTCTTAAAAGAACTTCCATAAAAGTCATGAACAAGACACTAATAAATACTTTCTCTCAACATTCCAACTTAAAGGCATTTGAATAAATAAATATCAACATTTGGAATCAATAATGGCTATTGGATCTATAATATGATCAACGGCTGAGGCTGTTTCCGGTTCTGGAACAGCCAGGCCGAATTCGGCCCGAACTCTGGTAAGGGCAGAGTTCTGCCCGAATTCCGGATTCTGGTGACAGAACTGGAATCAGGCTGAAAATTGGTTAAGCAAAAAGATCAAAATAAGAGTGAAAGACATGTATCCATAAAGTCAACAAATAAAAGCCAATAAGATATCATCAAAAAGAAGACTTTAAGGAATAAGCTAATTGATTCAAGTAGAGATAACACAAATTTAGTCAAAAGAATCAATAGCTAAATTATAAGGTAAGCACAAGTATGAATAAATACTCTTCAAAATAATATGAAACTTGAGCTTATCTCATATGCCCACATAAAGATATTTATACAAAAATAGATGTCAATATAATAAATACATGATCTACATGTAAATGAAGATTTAATGAATATAGTCATGTATCCATCATGAATGTTTGAAAAACTATCACAAATTCAAAAGCACGTATAAATAGACTTTATTAGGCAAAGACATAATTGATTCTCAATAGGATAATCAAAATAAAACATGAGAATCAATAATGAATATATTATGTAAGCACAAGGTTAACAAGAAGTATAAGTATATACTTATCAAGTGATAAGAAGCTTGTGCTAAACACATATATTCACAAATACCAATGATATACTAAATACAAATTGGCAAGAAGTAACTATCTCAAAACTTTTAAAGATGAAGAGATAAAATCATATTAACTCAAATCAAAACCAAGGTCATATGGACTAGAGTGATATGCATACTTTATAAATAAGGATTAAAAAAAATGAGGATGCATATATAGATGTGTCACACTACTAGAAAATGAGTGATAAACTATATAGTGTGAACTAGTCATTTAAGCTAAGTAATTAGTCATGCTAGATAAAAGAAATAAAACATTAACTAAGCATGCTAGTATTATATCTCACATTGATTTATATAATACGCAACCAAAGGATGTCAATGTGAGGTAGTAGCAAGACATCAAGAAAAACATGCTAGATTCAACAAATATAAACCATTTAAAAAGAATCATTTAGCATGTTACCAAAGTGGCTCTAGTGGCCATACTTGTGTTGGTGCAATTGCTTGGAAGATGACCTTTGAGCTTTGCAACCACCAACACGCTTCCTCGGTGCTATGTCCCGATACAAGAAGCTCCACCTACAACATTAGGCGAAGACTTTGGTATCCAAATAAACTTGGATCCACATTTGTTAGCTTTAGGGACCCATATACTATTTACTCTAGCATTAGTAGAAAAACTCCTACGAATAGGACAAGTTACACTCATGTGTCCAATGCGAGAGCAATAGAAGCACCTAATACTAGTGTGTGCACATGTATCGGAATGAGCATGATTATGAACATGTGACATACTAGAATGATGAATATCTCTAGAGTGAGCATGCATGGATTTGGTCTTAAGACTATCATATTCTAATAGCAAATCATTATGCACACAAGTAAGAGAATCAAATTTAGCATTTAAAGCATAATTCTCTTTTTCAAATAAAGCAATTCTAGAAATAAAATCATCATTTTGTTTCTTTAAAGAGTCAATAGAAGAATCATGCAAATAATTTAGCTCATGTGCTTGCTTCTTAAGATCTTCTATTGATGAGGAAAGAGATTTGATTTTCAAAATTAAAGAATCATTCAAACTCTTTAAAGAAACACAAGATGAGTTTTGAGAGTCAAGTCTAGATAATAAAACATTGTTTTCATTTCTCAAAAACTCATTAGCTTCATCTAAATAAATAACCTTTTTTACAAGTTCTTCATTTGTAGAATGAAAAGCCTTAGCAAACTTTAAGGATTAGTTAGCCACGGCTTTCCACTTAGAGCACTTATTGCATTTAGAAGAAACATGATTGTCTATGCTACTAGAAGTAAAACCCTCTTCATCGGAGGAGGAAGAATACGATGCCATACACAAATAAACAAGGATCTACTCTAAGGATGTTAAGCCTAACAATAGAGACCTTGCTCTGATACCAATTGAAAACACAGGTGTAGGCAACTCTAGAGGGGGGTGAATAGAGTTTGTGTCGATAATCACCAAATAAAAATTAACTCTATATCACCTCCACAAAATAACTATCAAGATAGTAAATAAATCAGAAGGAAATACGGAAGTAAATAAAGATCAGAAGAGCATACGCAAACACAGCAGTTTTAACCTGGTTTTCCTCGTGGAGGACTAGTCCAGGCCTGAGAACTCTAGCTCAGGATTCAAATCCACTATTTGTGAAATAGTAGTTTACAACCCGTGCCTTTTCTTCAGAAGAGCACGTCAACTTCTTACAGAGGATCGCAGTGGTGATTTGCTTGGATTTTTCCAAGCAACTTGGAATTGTCCAAGTGACTTTTCTTTTCAACTCTTGCACAAAAACTTCTAGCTGAATCGTACTTGAGCACCTTGGGGCTTAGGAAGTTTTGTGGCTAGTAGATTGGAAGAGTAAGGCTCTTGACTATATAGGCTATGTAAGAGAAGAAGAATAGAAGAGTGGATGGTTTCAAATGAGAGAAACCAAGGCCTATTTATAGGGTTCGGAACAAGCAGAATTCGGCCAGAATTCGGTATGGATAATTCAAATTTTTGGCGGTTGGACAGCTTGTAGCAAGCAGGCCCTAAAAATCAGGGTGCTGGAAATCAGGGGACAGAGTTCGGCCCGAACTCTGTGTGGAGACAGAGTTCGGCCCGAACTCTGTCTCCAGCAGACAGAATTGGTCCTTTGGGCTTTTAGACTTTGTGGAGCTTGGGCTTGGTTCAGGAATTGGTCTGTTTGAATGGTAGAGCTTGGAGAGATATATCTAGGGGTTGAGATGACTCAGTGCGACTCAACGTACACATTCTTCTAGACTCAATAAATTGAAGATTACAGACTTAGACCAATTAGGAAAACCAAGAGCCCTCTGATGACGCCTTTCTTCTGATATCTGAGCAGAACTGAAGACGTCTTTTTCTTTGACAGCAGTCGTCCGAAGATAAACAGATCTGGAAATCTGAATACCTTTCGAGGGCTTCGCCCCCGAACCCCCGACGGGGGGCGCTGCCCCCTCGACCCCTGTCCGCTGACCGGGCAGCGGAACCCCCGATGCGAGGCCCCGGATAGGTCGCTAGGCGGTTCGGAGAAATCTTTTTGTATGACGCCGTCTTCGCTCCATCATTAATTCTTCATTGCCTATGTCCTGTTTGATCATGTTTGATCATGCTTACTGCATGTCTACAAATACATGTTAGGCCAGCAAAATATGTTGCAGTACGATACAAGCATAGCAATATAATACAGGACAATTAGGACATTGCTAAGTTTAAGTAACAATATGATAGCATGTTAGGCCAACAAAATATGTTGCAGTACGATACAAGCATAGCAATATAATATAGGACAATTAGGACAATGCTAAGTTTAAGTAGCAACATGATAGTGAGTATATGAATATTAATGACATCATTATGTTAAACTTAACTGATTAGCCATATTCAAAAACACAATATAATCATTGGGCCAACAGATACCTTATCATCGAGCAGCACTCTCTATAGCCTCATCTTTTGAAGGTTTCTTTATTAAACATGTTCGACGAGCCTATAATGCAGAAGCTGATGCTTTAGCTAATCTTGCTGCTGTATTAGCTATACCAATCAGACGTCAGCAAGTGATAGTGGTTTATAACCGAGAACTATTCTGTGTTGAGAATAATTTGGCTTTGGCTTTTCCTCACAAACTAGACAAAGATTCTCTCAACCTTGATGCTGGATTAAAGTTTGACAAAATGTCCTCGTCTTCTTCTGATTCTACTATGGAATATGTCTTTTCTAATAAAACAGAAGCCATAACTGAAGACTGGAGACGCCCGTTTCTAGACTTTGTTTTGTATGATATACTTCTTGATAATCCGAGTGAAGCAGCGTCTATCCGGCGTCGATCTTTCAGATTCTATTATAATCATACGACGAAGACATTATATCGTCGGTCTTACGACGGTCTTCTCCTCCGATGTATTGCTGGTGAAGAAGCACAACAGATAATCCGTAAAGCGCATGATGGTGTTTGCGGAGCTCATCAACCAGGTCCTAAACTTCAAGATCGTATCCGACGTATGGGTTATTATTGGCCCACGATGGTGGCTGACGCTATTCAATATGCTCGGAAATGTAAAACCTGTCAAATTCATGCAGACTTTATCCATCAACCGTCAGAGTTCTTACACCCAACAGCGGTATCATGGCCCTTTGAAGCTTGGGGCATGGACGTTATTGGTCCCATCAACCCACCATCATCAAGAGGACATCGGTTTATTCTAGCAATAACCGATTACTTTTCCAAATGGGCTGAAGCAATCCCGTTATCTGAAGTCAAAACTTCTAGTGTTATCAACTTCGTCAAGCATCATGTTATCTATCGATTTGGTGTTCCTCGGCGTATTATCCATGATAACGGACCGCAGTTCGTCAGTCAGAAATTTACTCGATTCTGCGACGATCATCGGATTAATAATTTAGCTTCTACAGCATATAATCCAGCAGCTAATGGATTGGCAGAAGCTTTCAATAAAACAATCATCAAACTCTTAAAAAAGTTCGTTTCTTCCAATAAACGCAACTGGAGCGAGAAGCTTGGTGAATGTTTATGGGCCTACCGCACCACAGTTCGCAATGCGACCGGATGTACGCCTTTCTCTTTGGTGTATGGGTGTGAAGCTGTTCTTTCCCTTGAGATCCAGATTCCTTCTCTGAGAATTGCAATCTCCAATGAACTTACAATAGAAAACAATGATCATCTTCGACTTCAAGAATTGGAAGCTCTAGATGAAAAACGATTGTATGCTCAACAAAATATTGAGCTGTATCAGGCCCGAATCTCAAAAGCTTTTAACCGGAAAGTCAAAGTCAGAGCATATCAGAAGGGTGAACTGGTCCTTACTGTCAGACGTCCTATGACCATGACACATATGAGCAAAGGCAAATTTGATGCGAAATGGGAAGGCCCATTCGTAGTGAACAAAGTCTTCTCTAACGGAGCATATCAACTTGCTTCTATGGATGGGAAAGTCATGATAATGCCTATCAATGGCAAATTCTTAAAAAACATTATGTATAATATTTTCATCATTCCCCAGCAAATATAAAATTCTTCTCTACAAAAGTTATTTCGATATCGTTATCCCCAGAGGAAACTGATATTCCACCATGTATCATCTTCCCAGAGAATTTGATATTTTGTTTTATTAGATCCCCAGTGGTTTTAATAAAGATCTTGAATAGAAAATTATGTCCATATTACCTCTGAATTTTCTATCTCAGTATGTATCATATTTTCTATTCTCTGAAAATGATATCTCGTCTTTTGATTTCCGAGTCCAAAGATCATGGAAAATAGAATTCAAAGATATCTTTATATCTGAATTCTGTTTTCTCTAATCAGTATTAAACTAAAATTATCTTTGGTTTAGTATCATAATAGAGTTACAAAGTTTATTTGTATATTCTATTTTATTGAAATATGTCATGTATTATTTACCTCTGAACATGTTTTCTACAAAAATATCATCCACAGAATTGAAATCAAGCCAAGATATTCATTTCAATCAAAATCAGAACAATGATTACAAATGGGTATCAAAACTTTAAATATATGATAAATATAAAAGAACTATTTAGGAGGAGTAATGATCTCCTGAATACGAACGATTACATTATTCATCTTTTCATCATGAGCTTTCTTGATTCGCTCTGCTGTTTCTGCTCCAATCATCCGTTGGTCATATTCTACAATAATAGAGCTACGGCGATTGGTCTCTTCAATCTGATTGGTTTGCATCAATTCTCGCTCCTACTATAAAACTTGACAGCGTTCAGTTGTAGATTTACGATCAGTAGCAATCTCTGATTGTTCTTTTTCCACAGAGGCAATTTGCTCCTGAATACGAGCTAGCTCTTCCCTCAAATTTCTAAGCTTTTCAGCTTTTGACGCTTCATCTTTCTCTAGGCGCTCCATATTCTGACGAGTACTTATTATTTCTTCGTCTTTCGCCATTAGCTCTTTGGAAGATTGAGCGAGGAATTCTGTCAGAGCAATGTGCTGAGCTTGAGCTTCATTCTCCAATTGAGCAATTTCAGCTGCAGTTAGGGAATTAATATCCTTCTTTTTTATCTCCCAATATTTATGGATGTTTGCTTCTAAATCATTCAGGAGATGTTCAAAAAAGACACATTGGGTCCCATAACCAGCTTGTCTCAAAGCTGAAAGTGGAAAACTAGTCGCTTCTCGAAGACTCGAAAAGGGCATAGTCTCATCCTTCATAAGTCGTCTTGAGAATGTATCCAGATACGAATAAATAATATCTGAATACATCCCCATGATCTTTGCTATCCCTGTATCAAAACCGGGAGTCGTTGCAATAGTAGGGGAAGGAGCAGGAGGAGCCTCTATTCATGGAGCTGAAGTTAGTTCTTTTGGAGAACTCGGCAAATGTGAACTCCCCTCACCCACATCAGTTTGAACAAGTGGGGCTTGAGTAGAACTCATAGCCGGTGCAGTTCCTACAGCTGTTGGAATAAAAGAAGCATGATCAAAATTAAACGACAATAAAGTCGAGACAAGACAAACTTTGATGAATAAAATATTACCTGGAGCTGGTTCATATTCAGTTTCCTTCGGATCATTCAGCCCGGCTTGTAGTCTGTTCAGAGTACTTTCTGACACGAGATTTATTTCACTGCTTCCCGCCCCAGAAGTACTCGAAACTTGAACTTCTATATGCCTCTCCGGCTCTGGTGTCAACCCTGAGTGTTGACCAATGGTCTTCAGTGCATCAATTGGAGCCTTAGACGGTGATTCATCGTCTATCTCCATGTCTTCTTCTCCAGAAGAATGAGATGACGGTTCATAGTTAACTTGTTCGCTCTCTGAAGCTTCAGCAATTGGATTGAGAAAAGTGGCTTCCTTCACTGATTCTCTCGAAATCAGTAAGTCATTAGCCGTTTCAGTCTGATGCTCGGCCTCTACCGCAGGTTGACTAATTTTCTGCACATCATCGGCCATTTGTGGAACTGAGCCTATATCAGAAGGCATGGAAGACCCAGCAGGTTCAGGAATCTCTTCTTCAACAGGTTCTGTCTTTACAGAAAAATCAAATGCAGCTTGTTTTTCTGAAGCCAATCGCATAGCACGATCGGTAGGACTCTCTGCATCCAGACAAATCACGGATTTAGTTTTTGAAACTATCACTTTCCTTCCTATTCTTTTAGTTAATGGAACAGTAGGATAATTGTCTATTGGATCACTACCTGCTTTATCAATATCTCTGACTCGATTAGACATAGGAGAATTCCCTGGAATAGTAATTCCTCCGCGACTTCGAGTCTCTGCTCGAGTAGCTCTTTTTGCAGCAGGACCAGCAGCACTTTTACCCCGCTTCCTCTTCGGGGTATTATCAATAGATATACTCTCTTCAGCACTCCCGATGGGTACATGCAATGGTTGATGAAGGTCATCAGAGAAGAAAGTCTCCAAAACATTATCATCAACTTCATCAGTGGCCAGAGGATCTTCTTTGTCATGACAATCTCTAGGCAAGGCTGATTTGGTTGATTTCTTTTCAACATGAATAAAGCTTCTGCCTAAGATGCTAAATTTTTCATCAAAAGTATTAGCTGATACATAGAATCTGGCATAGGACGCCAATATTCTAGCTCCTCTCCGATAGCTGACCGGATCTGGCATAGAAAAGGTAGCCCTTGTACCTTTGGTAATGTAATATAGCCAAGCTCTGGCACCATCAATCAACCCTCCTTGATAACCAAAACACGTCGTTGCATTGCCTACATGCAATTGATCGTAACCAAATTGTCGAGCAAATCTGCTCGGGAGATATGGCTCTAGATAAGTGATGTTGTCACGGCGGCAGATTAAATGAGATAGCCTGATTCTCTTTAGCCATTCATGTGGATATCATCCAACTCATTAGCACCAACGCCGTCAATCAATCTCCCATGCATGCTCTCATAACCAACAGGTGGAGGAACACAGGTGAAGCTACATAGTTCTCCCCTGTTTAATATAGTTCTGCAATCGGTCAAAGTGTCATATCTCCATTTCGGTATGTGCTTGTACCTTTCCAGAAAGGTATCATCTGGTCTAGCCATCCCAGCACTCATGAGAGATTCGAAATGCAGAAGCAGCCATCACAAATAAATATGTAAAGGGCATTTCTACCCGAGGAAAGGATGTAAGGCTCTTCCTTGCCAATTCGAACATTCTGTCTGTGTATGTCCTTAATCCAGCATTCAGACGACAGGTCATTGCTGTCAGTAAATCCATCTTATACCCAAAAACCAGACGGACTGCTATGAAGACAACTCCTCTGTGCATCCTGTCTGCTGAACAGGTGCCAGGTACTACAAACTTTCTTAGCCAGAGAGATATAAAACCGGCCAGATGACCTTCAGCAGATAATTCTCGGCCACCCTGCTTAATATAGGTCTCTAACCTATCACCGGCTTTGTAGGTGTCTATATCTTCTTCGACGATAATGTCGTCATGATTTGTCTCCCGGATTAATCTGTTAATCTCGGCTTGACTCAAAGGTTTAAATTCACCGACATACTGCTCAGATTTCTTCTTCTTTTGAACTTCATCAGTACGGCCTTGAAATAAATAGGCCATCCATTTGGAAGAATAACAGTTGGAGTCTCCCTCTCCACCTTGTCCTTTATAAAATGCCTTACAAATACTGTAATGGCACATCAATTCTTCAAAGACATGAAGAATCAGTGGGTTGGCTTCAGAAATCTTATTCATTTCATCAACAAAAGGGATATATTCTTCATATGGTAAATCTGCTGTTGGTAGCTGAGAAATATATGCCATTTCATGAAGGGCGAATCCCATCTCGCCCCTTGGGGTCATGAAGGTGCCGGTACGATAGTTATATCTCTCCGCTAATGCCAAGAACAGATCCGGGTTTGGCTTAAAACCATAAGCAGTACACTTAATGGCATCATATAGGCCTATTGCCTTTAACTGTGTACCAAAGTTCTGCAGAATCCATCTTACTAGAGCAGTCCATCTAGTATTTTTCGGGTTCACCAGGCCGGTAAGTCTCATAGACTGTTTTGGGTATATGGCATTTTTCAGTTGAGCAAATTCGTTTGCAAAAATTGGGACTCTGACTGGCTTCAGCAGTGCCGAGTCCTCAGGAGGGATGGTGGCAGGTAGCAGTCCTCGCAGAGATGTGACATGTGGTTCAGTACCACTGCAGAATCTTCCTTGACGATATCCGATCCACCCAGCCTTTGCTTGTCGGGATGGAGTGATATCCCACTTCATCTGTCTTTGTTGACCCGAGTGGAATAAACGAGCTATATTGATGCTTTTTGTCAAGCCAGTTAGATACATGGGCTGATTCACATTACCATACCTATGATAAGAATATGCTACTTTATCGAGAGCAGGCTGGGAGTTCATGTCAATAGCATCTCCAAAAAGGAATGCTGGCTTCAAGTGGATAACACCATCCACACTCTGTAACGGCAGTCCACTCATCAAGTTCAGCAAAGTATCATCTTCCTGATTTGTCAAAAGAGCTATTCTTGTAGAAGGTCCATCGAATTGGGGAAAACGAACATGAGATAGGTCACTTCTATAGTTATTTCCTACACTTTATTCAAATTCTGCCTCCTGAGCTAGAATATCCACTGCAAATGAAGAATAAAGTATTAGAAATCTTCAACGTCAAGAGAGGATAAAGTTTAACATACGCTCAGTTTTTACTAAGCGTACAGCTCAACATACGCTCAGTTTTTACTAAGCGTACAGCTCAACATACGCTCAGTTTTACTAAGCGTACAGCTCAACTTACGCTCAATTTTTACTAAGCGTATGGCAGACTCAAGGTTCAGCATACGCTCAGTTTTCCTTAAGCGTATGACAGATTCAAGGTTCAGCATACGCTCAGTTTTCTTTAAGCGTATGGCAGACTCAAGGTTCAGCATACGCTCAGTTTTCCTTAAGCGTATGACAGATTCAAGGTTCAACATACGCTCAGTTTTCTTTAAGCGTATGGCAGACTCAAGGTTCAGTATATGCTCAGTTTATATTAAGTGAATGATTTTAAAAGTTCAGTTTATGATCAGTTTGAGCGTATCAGCGTATGGTTGACAAGATGATCATCAAAAATTACGCTAACACAGGAGTTAGCGTATCTCAATGAGACAAATTGCCATAGCATATTCTTTTAAGATAGCGTATTTTGATATCTCTATCAAAAATACGCGTATCTTACAGATATACGCTCCAAACATATTTTTCGTAAAAATGAAAAACATGGAATACGGCTAAACCCTAAAGAGGAAAGCGTATTTGCTGACGTATTGACCCTAAAGAGGGATACGTTTTCTGAGTTTTGTTCTAACCAGAGCCCTAAAAAGGGAATAGTTATTTGTTCATCATCTTCGTCCTCACCATAGAGAGGTTTCAATGGCCGTTCACTGCGTGAAATACGCTGACTGGCCGTCTTCTTGGTGGTGGCAGTGTCGATGGCAGGATGAGACGACTCCTCAGGGGCTTTCCCCTTTCCTTTCGCAGAAGCATCAGCTTTGGGCGCCATTAAAGGAGGTTGAGTCGAAGACGAAGAAGGGGAAGAAGGATTTTGAGTTTCTGAAAACACTTTTCTCTCTCGAAAGCAAAAGCTGTGGTAAAGAAATAAAATAGGTTTTGGAAGACCTATTTATAGAAGAAAGGAAGAATTTCAAACGGCGGATATTCTTTAAAAAAAATCCCTAAAGATTTGCACTGATATTGAGGAAGATAACAAACTCATGCCAGCATGTCAGGACTTATTCTCACTTTAAAGTTCAAAGTAATTTTGAACTTTTGAAATTCATAAAGTTCGAAAACTTTGAAGGGGGTCTTGTAGGGTGTGAAAATTATGACACGCTGACATGAGACTCAGTCAAAGCCGTACGCTCTAGGCTATACACTCAGTCAAAGTCATACGCTCAGTCAAAGCCATACGCTCGAGGCTATACGCTCAGTCCAAGCCATACGCTCAAGGCCATACGCTCAGTCAAGGCCATACGCTCATCCAAAGGCCGTACGCTCAGTGAATATTTTATTATTTTCTGAGATGGCAGCACAGTATGTATTTAATAAAGGATGAATCTGACACTTCGTCTTTCGTGCAAAGATAGCTGTCCAATGAAGACTAGTCGTCGTATAGGTTTTCAAAGAGTCGGTTTTGTCTTTTACGAGGACAGCTCAGCATCTCTCATAAATGTAAAAGCCATCATTACTGTCAGTTTTGACAGTCTGTCAGCCATCATATCTGCAGTCACGACGCTCGAGAAGATTTTGTCAGTTATTGGAAGATATGGCGTATCAAAGAAGATTGATGATGGCCACGTGTTTACTTATTCAAACATGCCACGTGTCTACTTATTCAAACATACGACTCAACCAAGTGAGCGTATGGATTCCATACGACTCCTTGCCAACCAAGTGAGCGTATGGATTCCATACGACTCCTTGCCAACCAAGTGAGCGTATGGATTCCATACGACTCCTTGCCAACCAAGTGAGCGTATGGATCTCATACGACTCCTTCCAACTAAGTGAGCGTATGGACCCCATACGACTCCTTCCCAGCCAAGTGAGCGTATAGTTTCCATACGACTCCCTGTCAATAATATGAGCGTATCAGCTTTATATGGTTCTACGCTGTCCAAGTCAGCGTATGCAAGACATGTGCCTTCAAAAGCTAGCGTATGACTCTTCTTCTAAGGCAGCGTATCACAGCAGTTGTGTCCAGAATGATTTTCAACGTACAGTTAATACACGTTCTCACGTGTCCTGTACTCAGTTATCCACTTCTTCAGAAGTTATGCAACGTGGCATTCATGCCATCAATCTCTCCTGAATATGCTCCACTACTTTCAACCGCACGCTAATGTGTCTCCATCAGAATTTGCCACGCGTCCCTGCAGTTATGCACACGTCAAGTAACTACCTGAGCGTATGCTTAAGGACAGTTATCCTGAACTCTATAAAAGAGAGTTTCTTCATCTTCATCAGACACTACAGTCAATTTCAGAGAGAACAGAGAGATTGCCCAGTTGCTGTCCAAGTTCTTCAAAGTTCGAGTTTTCTTCATCGCATCGTCCAAGGGATAAAGTAATCGTCTTCTAGATTAGATTCCTACAGTTGTAATTTTCTCAGATACAAAATAAATAAAGTGAATTTATTTAAGGAAAACAACCGCAGCTAACTATAGGTCATGGGTAGGATAGTTCCGCTCATGAGTCTACAATTGCCTAGATGCATAAGCAATCACTTTCCCAAGCTGCTGTAGGACACATCCTAGCTCCTTTCCAAAAGCATCGCTGTATATGGTGAAACCTCCAGATCCTGAAGGTAATGTCAGACCTGGAGCGGCCGTCAGCCTCATCTTTAGCTCCTCAAACGCTGCCTGGCAGTCCTCTGACCATATGTACTCTGTGTCCTTCCACGTCAGCTTCGTCATGGGTTCAGCTATCCTAGCAAAGTCCTGGACGAACTTTCTATAATAGCCTGCTAAACCCAGAAAGCTCTTGATCTCTGAAACTGACGTCGGAGCCTTCCATGTCTCAACTGCAGCAATCTTCCTGGGATCCACCGAGATTCCCTCTCCAGTAACTACATGGCCGAGAAACTCCACTCGATCTAAAAAGAACTCGTACTTCGACAATTTGGCAAACAATCTCTCCTGCCTTAGAATCGCTAAAACTGTCCGCAAGTGCTCTGCATGCTCCTCCGGCGTCTTCGAGTATATCAGGATGTCATCGATGAACACTACGACGAACTTATCCAGATACTGGTGAAATATTTTATTCATCAAATTCATAAAGACAGCTGGCACATTTGTGAGACCAAATGGCATCACCAGAAACTCGTACGGCCTGTACTTCGTGTTGAACGCCGTCTTCTGGATGTCTGCTGCCCTGACCTTCACCTGGTGGTACCCGGATCTCAAGTCTATCCTGGAAAACACTTTTGCCCCACTCAACTGGTTGAACAAATCATCTATCCTGGGCAGAGGATATTTGTTCTTGATGGTAATGGCATTCAACGCCCGGTAGTCAATACACAACTGAACTGTACCATCCTTCTTAGGTACAAAGAGCACTGGCGCTCCCCATGGAGAAGTACTAGATCGAATGAAACCCTTTTTCAACAGGTCATCAATCTGCTCTTTCATCTCTACGGCCTCCTTGGGGTTCACTCTATAGCAAGCCCGGGATACTGGTGATGAACCCGGTACTAAATCTATAGTGAATTCCACATCTCTGTCAGGCGGAAGTCCTGGAAGATCCTCTGGGAATACATCCATAAACTCCCTAATGATAGGGTGTGGCGGTGCTACGTCCCCAACTGTCGTACAACAGTTCGGCTCTAGGCTGATCTTCGGCCCTGTCCTCCTGACACTGAATGGTGCTGTGCCTGGGGGACTGAACAGAATACTATCCTCATGACAGTCTATAGCTGCATGGGCATAGCTAAGCCAGTCCATCCCCAATATGATATCATAACCGGGGAGTGGCATCACAAAGAATCGTCTCCGAAACTCTCTCCCGGCTATAGTAATAGAGCATCTATAGATAGCTCTAATAGGTACTGGTCCTCCTCCCGTCATTACTCTACTAATCTCCTCGGTAGGTGTAGCTACTAAGTGATGTTCATGCATAAACTCTAATGACAGGAAGCTATGAGATGCACCAGAATCAAACAAGCATAGAGCTAGAAAAGTATGCAAACAAACATGACCTGTGATGACGTCAGCCAAATAATCTAGCTCCGAAACCTGTTCCGGCTCCGGCTCAAGAGCTAGGCTATAAGCCTTCCCCTGAGGTCCCTTCTGCTGCTGCAGATGTTGCCCAAACCTCTGCTGCTGAGTCGGGAGCGGCCCTCTAGGCTTCGCTACTGGGCAGTCTCGAATCTGATGGGTGGCAGACCCACAAACTAAGTACTGCTTCAACCTTTTTCTGCAGATGGAGTAATCATGCCCTGGTCTTCCGCAGAAAGAACATATAGCTCCCTTCTGCTGCTGCCGGGGTCCCGGGGCTCTAATTGGCGGGGTCGGGTGATGTGATGTAGGGGGACGGTATGTCTGCTGGTGCGGCGTCGGTGCTCTCTGCTGGAAAGCCTGACGCTTGGACGGTCCCTCGAGGTGTACAGAAGCCGGCCTCTTGTAAGATAGAAGACGCTCCTCAATGCTCCGGGCTAACTCTAGGCTCTGGTAGTAGTCAGTCGTACCATTCGCCACTATAAGAATGCCAATGTCTGGAACTAGACCATGGCAAAACCTACGCGTCATCTCCTCTGGGTCTGCAACCAGACTAGGAGCGAAACGGCTCAGGCGACTAAACTCTGCCACATACTCATCAACAGAACGGTTCCCCTGCTGGATGTTCTGGAATCGTAGCCCCATGGCTACTCTAGCGGTAGTCGAGAAGAATTTCTTCTTGAACTGGGTCTTGAACTGATCCCAAGTGGCCCTCCCTCTCGTAAATAACGGCTCATTCTGGAACCAAACTCCTGCCAAGTCTATCAGCAGAAATCCTGCTGCCTCGACCTGGAGGTCATCCGGCATCCTAACTCCAAGGAGCTTCCTCTCTACCGAGTCTAGCCAGTCATCTGCTACTACTATACCCTCAGTCCCTGAGAACTCCTTGGGGTTCAGACCCATGAAGTCCTTGATCGTCCCCGCTCTCTGTCGTGGCTCTACAGGTGGTGGGACCACGGTACATTCCTCAGAACGCTCCATGCTCTGGCGTAGTAGGGTAGTCTGCTCCTGATGGGTTGTTAGGAACCCCTGGATCAGAGTGAGCAGTTGGTTCCCGTCGAGTGTGACGGAAGCCTGGGTAGGTATAGTAATAGGGGGTGGTGGAAGTATCGGGTCATGCTGGGACTATGATGTGGAAGGTGGTGGAGGCATCTGGGTTTGTGGATTTATAGAGTGGGGGAGTATGGTAGGTGGGGGTGGGGGTGTATCAGTCAACTGCCCAGCTGACTGGATGGGGAGTGTGCCATTCTCAGCTGTGACATACTGGGATGAACGAGTGAGCACCATCTAATTACAATAAAAAAGACTTTATAAGGACTCTTTAAAGTAAACAATCATAGATAAGAAAATCTAATTTATAATAGCAAGCATGTGATGTATTTCCTATGTTGCAATCCTAGTATTCCTCTTGGTGTTCTAAGCGTCATTCCTAATGTTGTCTAATTACCTTAAGTTCCTAATTGCAGGCATGCTTGGTACAATAACGTAACCAAACATTTTAGTCTTGACCTGCATGGGCCACCACTAAAAACATGTCACGACCCGCTATCCAAATTGTTGGACCGGGCCGAGTCATGTCCAGCCTACGCTTGAGATAAAGCGCAGTAAGCTGTTCTAGAAGTAACAAGTTAAGACTAAAATGTGCTAACAGTTCTATAAGAAAATAAAAGTCATAAATGCTCCAAACACAAAAGTCGTCTCATATAGTAATAAGTCCAAGTACAAGTCTGAAATATAAAACTGGATACAGGTCCAGTTACAAAATACATAGTCTAATACATGACTACTCTCAAAAGTCTAAAGCAAAAAGACAACTAGACGAGGTTCCCCGCAGGTACATCCTCGTAAGGCAAAGCCTGGTCCTCGGTAGTAACTCCATAATACGAATCACAGATCAACTCCTCCTCAGTAAGTATACCTACAACGTTATCTTGTCAGGACGGGAGCAAGTACCGATTCTAACAAACTAGCATACGAAACATGGAAATGAACATAAGAGGAATAACTGGAAACATGGCATCACATAGTCTATCATGGCAAGGACACATATGTCATAGAGACAGATGTATATGTAATATTTAAAACTGTAGCAGGTACGTGATCGTCAATAGGTGTAAAATGTACTGTGGTATAAGTATATAAAATGTACTTCCGTACAAGTAAAACAAGCGATAGATGTACATACGTATAAATACAGCTGGTGTGCCTACGATAAGGTATACATAAAATGTCAACCTTGCTCGGTACGTACGTACGAGTAAGGGGGCATGATCACGTACGCTATTAACAGTTTCCCCATAACCCATATTCTAATCATGTGAGAGATACATAAAGAATGTTCTAAGCATGGTAGTAACTGAAAGTACAACATGTGAAGATTTAACTTGCTACTCCAAGGATCAGCATTTAACATGGTTGGATTCGCAGTTCATTGATGTAACAGTATGTAAAGTTTATAGAAAGTACTTGCCTCTAGCAAAACAAGCTGCGATAAAAATGTTATAGATGCCTGGTGACTCGTCACTGTGGAAATAAATACATAAACTTAGTTTTTATATTAAGTTAATCACTACGACACTAGTGGTGCAATACGACTTTCTGATTGGACACCTAGCCAAATGGGGACTTTAGCATAGGAGACCAATGTGGGGTGACACAATACTATAACTAACTTTCTAGGGTCTTCACACTAGTGTGGGGTGAGGCTCAATACGGCCATAACTCAAAATAACACAAAAAGTTGCAAGTCGTAATTATTCAATAAATAAATCAACTGTACATTGTGTTCCAATAATTTTTGAGATAGACAAAAAGCTCAATTTTAGATAAAATAAAGTACCAGAATGATCCTTGTTAATTATAGAAATTTATTATAATTTTTCTGGAATTTATTAACCAGTACATGTATTTTATAAAAATCAGTTTTCATAAGTACACAGAAAGTGAGTTCTGGTTTCATATGCCAAAACAGTGGCAAAACTGTAAATTAAATACTGTAAAAATTATGATAAATTAGCTAAATTAACATAGTATCTAAATACAATTTTTCCATAATTTTAACAGTAATTAAAGTATTTTTAGAAATTCAAAAACAGCATGGTACACAATTGAAATTAAATAATTAAGTATCTGCGTATTTTGTCCATGTACATAATTTGAACCAGAGTTCAAATACAGGACCCAAGGCCATGAATCAAGTCCAATATGACTTGTACAGATCTTGAATGTGTGAAAATACATTTGGGCCCAAAAACCCATGCTAGGCTTGGACACCAAATGGTTGCAGTAATTTGAAATACACAAAAATATAAAGAGGTAAAAGTACAAAAATAAATATTAATATTTTAACAAGATAAAATTATACATAGTAGTCATATAAATATGACAAGTGTATTTACGTATATTAAAGTATAACATATGTACAATATTACGTAAATTATATAGGCTAAACAGTTATGTATGTATACATATACATATATAACTTATATAGATATATATATAAGGAAGTATATATATATATATATATATATATATATATATATATATATATATATATATATATATATATATATATATATATATATATATATATATAATAGTAAATATATATGATAATAGTAAATATAATATATATATATATAATAGTATACATATATATACACAAAATACATATACACAAAATATAAATATAGAATATATATTTATATATATAAATACTGTACATATACGTATATAACAGTATATATATATATAATAAAATATATATACAGAAATACATATATACATATATATATATATATATATATATATATATATATATATATATATATATATACATAAAATAAAACAAAAAGAAAAACAAAAAGAAAAAGAAAAAGGAAAACAAACAACAGCGGGGGGTTCGAACTCGGCCCAGGGGGTCGGGTTCTCGGGCTCAGTCGGGCTGGCCAGGCGGTCAGCCCGCACTTTGCGTTAGGGTCAGGGTTTAGTTTAGTTATATTTAGGTTTTAGGTTGGTATATTATAACCCGATAAAACAATCATGTGTCCTGACAGTTAAGGACACAAGAGTCTACGTGTCTTAGGCTAGCACGACACGCACGATTCTAGTCTCGCGTGTCCGAGCACTGGGCTAGGATCCTCGTATCCTGGCGAACCATATACGTGTGTACGAGACACGGTTCTCACACTGCTACTTACGTGTCCGGCGAGCTGGGGGGTTCGAGGGTGCTGGACGGCGGAGGAGTTGACGTGGACGTGGCGCTCGGGCGGCGCTGCGTCCAGCTCGGCGTGGCGTATCGTTTGGTGGTGGTGGATGGGGGTGATCGTCGTCGGGAAGTTGGCGTTGGGTGGATGGCCGGAGTTAGGGTTTAGGCGAACGGAAATGGGGAGAAAGGGGGTCTGTGGGGGGGCGGCGGCGAGCTAGGGTTAGGGCTTAGGGTCTGGGGTTTCGTTTTATAGGAAGAGGAGGTCGGTTGGGGAGTCGGGCTGGCCGGAAATGGCGGGGGCAGCTGACCGGCGGTCGTCGGGGGTAGGTGAGTACGTGGGGGGGGGGTGACGGTCGATTTTCAGGAAGGCCCCTAGGAATTAGGAATTTGCATAAAGACCCTATCCAAGACTGAATGCAAAATAAAATTTGCATCCCACACTTAAAATAAATAACTAATTACAAACTGACTTCTAAACAATTCGAAATATTACAAACAGCTATTAAGACATTTTAATAAATTGCAAAACTACCTTAAAATATTTCAATAAATTACAAAATGTATTTTAGCTATTAAAACTCATTTAAAAATCATTTTAAAAATTGTAGAAAAATTCCTAAAATCATATTAAATTATTTTAAGGCTAAAAATGACATTAACAACTAATTAACACTAATTAAACAAAAATTTGAAAAACAGGGGTTGACACACATCATGATGCGGGATTATCTAAGAGGGTAGCAAATCCCCTTATAAGGTGTCACGACCCGCTACCCAAATTGTTGGGTCGGGCCGAGTCATGTCCAGCCTGTGCTTGAGATAAAGCATAGTAATCTGTTCTAGAAATAATAAGATAAGACTAAATGTGCTAACAGTTCTATAAGTGAATAAAAGTCATAAATGCTCCAAACACAAAAGTCGTCTCATATAGTAAAATGTCCAAGTACAAGTCTGAAATGTAAAACTGGATACATGTCCAGTTACAAAACACGTAGTCTAATACATGACTACTCTCAAAAGTCTAAAGCAAAAAGACAACTAGGCGAGGTTCCCCGCAGGAACATCCTCGTAAAGCAAAGTCGGGTCCTCGGCAGTATCTCCATAATATGTGTCACAAAGTAACTCCTCCTCAGTAAGGACACCTACAACGTTATCCTGTCAGGACGGGAGCAAGTACCGATTCTAGCAAACTAAATATACTAAGCATGAACAAGAATGTAATAAACTGGAATCATGGCATATCATGGTTTAATTGGTTTTTAGAAATGACAACATATAGTTTAAAAGTTTAAAACTGTAGCATGTACGTGAATCGGTCAATAGGTGTATAGGATGTACAGCGGCACATATCAAGTTTTTCTGGCATGCACATACGTGCACGAACGGCATCGGTGTATATCCATACACAAACGCGGGATCAGAACATATGGCAAGGTCACATATAGAATGTTACCGAGCGCGGTAAATACATACGGAGAAGGGGGTCATGTTCACGTACAATACTAACAGTTTTCCCTTAACCCGTTATTTAAACATATGAGAGATATGAGATACTGTCTAAACATGGTAGAGACTAAAAGTAATACAGCATGTAAAGTTCTAACTTGCTACCCCAAGGATCAGCATTTAACATAGTTGGTAAATCACAGTTTATTGTTATAGCGGTATGTAAAGTTTGTAAAAAGTACTTGCCTCTAGCAAAGCAAAGCAAAACAAGCTGCGATAAAAGTGATATAGATGTTCGGTAACTCGTCACTGTAGAAATAAATGCATAAACTTAGTTTTTACACTAAGCTAAAACGCTAAGGCACTAATTGGTGCAACACGACTTGTGACTGGGCACCTAACCAAAATGATAATTTTAGCATAGGAGACCAATGTGGGGTGACACACTACTATAACTAACTTTCTAGGGTCTTTACACTAGTGAGGGGTGGGGTTCAATACGACTAAAACTCAAAATAGCACAAAAAGTTACAAGTTGTAATTAATCAATAAATAAATCAAATGATCATTGTGTTTTAACAATTTTTGAGAGAGACAAAAAGCTTAATTTTACATAAAATAAAGTATCAAAATGATCTTTGCTAATTATAGAAATTTATTATAATTTTTCTGTAATTTATTAACCAGTACAACTATTTTATAAAAATCAGTTTTCTAGGTATACAGAAAATGAGTTTTGGTTTCATATGCCAAACTAGTGGCAAAACTGTAATTTAAATACTATAAAAATTATACAAAATTAGCTAAATTAACATAGTATCTAAATACTATTTTTCCAGAATTTTAACAGTACTTTAAGTATTTTTAGAAATCCAAAAACAGCATTACACACAATTAAAATTAAATTAATTATCTGCGTATTTTACCCATGTACATAATTTGAACCAAAGTTCAAATACAGGACCCAAGGCCATGAATCAAGTCCAATATGACTTGTACAGGTCTTGAATGTGTGAAAACACATTTGGGCCCAAAAACCAATGCTAGGCTTGGACACCAAATGGTTACAGTAATTTAAATACACTAAAATACAAATTGGTAAAAGTACAAAATAAATATTAATATTTTAATAAGTTAAAATTATACAAAATGAATATATACATACATATGTTAAAAGTACATATATATATATATAAGAAAATACTTAATTATAAAGTATATATACATATACAAATATTGTATACATATATATATATTAATATATATATAATAATATATATACACATGAAAATATATACATATATACCTATATGTACATAAATACAAATATATATTTATATATAAAAAATATACAACATATATATATAAATACAGTATATGTAATAATACATATATATATATACAAATACATGTATACATATATATATATATAAGTATATATATATATATATAAATAATAAAAACAAAGGAAAAAGAAAAGAAAATAAAAGAACAGCAAGGGGGGGCTCGAACTCGAGCCAGAGCGCGCGGGGGTTTAAGTTGGGTCGGGCTGGCCAGGGGGTCAGCCCACTGGTTGTGTTAGGGTTAGGCTTAGATTAGTTTTATTTAGGTTTTTGAATTAATTATTATATATAAAAATAATAATCCTGTGTCCTGACAGTTAGGGACACAGGAGTCCGTGTGTCCGTGCTATGCACGACACGCACGAAAGGAGTTGGCCATGTCCAAACTTACCAAAAGATTGCCCGTGTCCTGACGAGTCGTCCACGTGAAATTGAGACACAAAAACGACACAGAAATAACACTGACACGTACGTGTCCGAAGTCGGGATGCTGTCGGGGTGGCGACTGGGCGGAGGAGACGCCGTGGTCAGGGCGCTCGGGTGGCGACGCGTTCGTCTTGGCCGGGCGCATCGAATGGTGGTGGTGGTGATCGATGACGACGGTCGGTGAGGCGGTGGTAGGGTGCAGTCGGAACTAGGGTTCAGGCAGAATTAAATGGGGAAGACGGGGGGCTGCGGGCGTCGATGGTGGCCGGGGAGTCTAGGGTTAGGGTCTGGGGGGTCTGGGGCTATTTATAGGACCCTAGGGCGGTGGGATTAGGACTAGAAATTAGGATTAGGGTTAGGGTTTCGGTGATCTTCGTCGGAGACGACGACAGCGCACAGTCGTCGGGGGCAGTTAGGGTTAGGAATTTGCAAAAAGCCCCCCGAAGATTCGAAAACTGCACAAATGCGCGCCGCCCAAACAGTTTGCAAATATAATTTGCAAACTCTAATTAAACAATTGATTAATTACAAAATGACACTGTAACAATTTAATAAATTACAGAATGATATTAAAATAATTTAGAAAATTGCAAATTAATATTTTTTGTATTTAAAACTCATTTAAAATTCATTTAAAAATTGTAGAAAAATTCCTAAAAATCATAATAAATATTTTAAGGCTAAAAATGAAATTTAATAATTAATTAACACTAATTCAATAATTTTTGAAAAATAGGGGCTTACAAGTCTTCCCTCCTTGAAAAATTTCGTCTTCGAAATTCACAAGGATTGAAGACCCTACAATATTCTAACATAGCAAGCAATGCAACACAATGACTAAGGCTATGATCGAAACTAACCTCTAAGGCATCAAGCGGGAACGGGTGGTTCCCTCGCAGCGGTTGGATCGAACAAGTAAGGGTATCTCTCCCTCATGTCCGACTCCCTCTTCCAAGTAGATTCACCTGGGAAGTGACGGCTCCAAGCTACTCGTACTAAGGGTATAACCTTGTTCCTCAGCCTCTTCTCTCTCCTGTCTAATATCTCCGCTGGCTGCTCAAAAACTGTAAGGCTCGGTCCGACCTCCAACTCTGTATGATCTAGCACATGACTGGGGTCTGGAACATATCTCCTCAGCTGACATACGTGAAAGACATCGTAAACTCCTACTAGGTTGGGTGGAAGTGCAACCCTGTAAGCTACCTCTCCAATCCTGCCAAGTATCTCGAATGGCCCGAGGTATCTGGGGCTCAGCTTCCCTCCTCGTCCGAACCGGATCGTCCCTCTAGTAGGTGATATCTTCACTAGCACCATATCACCGTCTGCAAACTCCATCGATTTGCGACTAGCATCAGCCCAGTGTTTCTGCCTATCCTGAGCTACTCTGAGCCTGTCTCTGATCATCCCGACTTTCTCTGCTGCATCCGTGATCATCTCTGGCCCAAGCATAACTCTGTCTCCGACATCATCCCAAAGAGCGGTGTACGGCATCATCATCCATAAAGCCTCGAAAGAGACATACCGATACTGGCTTGGTAGTGTTGTTGTATGAAACTCTACCAAGTGAGATGGCTCTCCATGATCCTCCGAAGTCCAGTATGCAGGTCTCACCATATCCTCCAGTGTCTGTATCGTTCTCGGACTGCCCATCTGTCTGCGGGTGGTACACCGTACTGAACTGAGCCTACTGCCCAACTCCTCCTGCAAGTCCTCCAGTAGTGGGATGTGAATCTGCTGTCTCTGTCCGATACGATGCTCACCGACACTCCGTGTAGGCGAACTATCTGATGCATAGCTCCGCCAACTTCTCGGTGGAAAGCCCACCTGAAGGGTATGAAGTGCGCACACTTCGTCAGCCTGTCCACGATGACCCAGATGGCATCCTTCCCTCCTTGGGAACGAAGAAGCCTGAGACGAAGTCTATCGTAATATGTTCCCATTTCCACTCGGGAATGGTAACGGCTGTAACAAACCAGCTGGCCTCTGGCGCTCCGCCTTGACCTGCTGGCAAACTAGGCATCTCGAGATAAACGTGATACACTTCATTCCGTGCCACCAAAGATGTTCTCGCAAGTCACGGTACATCTTGTTAGCACTAGGAAGAATAGAATATCTCGATCGGTGCGCCTCCTGCAAGACTGCCTTTACCAGCTCTCCTTCGGCCACGACAATCGCTGCCAGCCTCAGGATCCATCCTCTGCTATAGTGAGTCATCCAGCAATCCAGCTAACGCCTGGCTCGAAGTCTGCGAAGGCTCTCATCTGTAGATGTGCTCCCGGATCTGCTCCATCAAACCTGACTGAATGTCAGTGCCATCTGTATCACTGATCCTGGCCGAACTAGCTCGATGCGAGCTTCTCCAGATCCTCCCGCAAATATCGATCAATCATCAGGTACCATGCCATCGGATGCCTGCTCGCGCATCCGCCACCACATTTGCCTTCCCAGGGTGATACTGTAAATCGATGGTCGAAGTCTTTCATCAACTCCACCATCGTCTTTGCCTCATGTTCAGCTCTTTTCTGCGTGAACACATACTTCAGCTTTTGTGGTAAGTAAAGATCTCCACACGCTCTCCGTATAGTAATGTTTCCATAACTTGAGTGTAAAGATCACCGCAGAACTCGAGTCATGGGTAGGATAATTCTGCTCATGAGTCCGCAATTGTCTAGATGCATAAGCAATCACTTTCCCATGCTGCTAGGACACACCTAGCCCCTTCCCAGAAGCATCGCTGTATATGGAAACCTCCAGATCCTGAAGGTAATGTCAGAACTGGAGCGGTCGTCAGCCTCCTCTTCAGCTCCTCAATGCTGCCTGGCAGTCCTCTGACCAGATGTACTCTGCGTCCTTCTGCGTCAGCTTCGTCATGGGTTCAGCTATCCTAGCAAAGTCCTGACGAACTTTCTATAATAGTCTGCTAAACCAGAAGCTCCTGATCTCTGAACTGACATCGGAGCCTTCCAGTCTCAACTGCAGCAATCTTCCTGGGATCCACCGGAGTCCATCTCCAGTGACTACATGGCCGAGAAACTCCACTCGGTCTAAAAAGAACTGTACTTCGGCAATTTGGCAAACAATCTCTCCTGTCTCAGAATCCCCAAAACTATCCGCAAGTGCTCTGTATGCTCCTCCGGCGTCTTCGAGTATCAGGATGTCGTCGATAACACTACGACAAACTTATCCAGATACTGGTGAAATGTCTTATTCATCAGATTCATAAAGACAGCTGGCGCATTTGTGAGACCAAATGGCATCACCAAAAACTCGTACTGCCCGTCACTTCGTGTTAAACGTCGTCTTCTGGATGTCTGCTGCCC
>JANAVB010040620.1:8347110-8566303 GCA_029216955.1 Iris pallida
ATTTTAACAAGATAAAATTATACATAGTAGTCATATAAATATGACAAGTGTATTTACGTATATTAAAGTATAACATAGTACAATATTACGTAATTATATAGGCTAAACAGTTGTATGTATACATATACATATATAACTATATATATATATATAAGGAAGTATATATATATATATATATATATATAATATTATATATATATATATATATATATATATATAATATATATATATATTATATATCTATATATATAATAGTATATATATGATAATAGTAAATATAATATATATATATAATAGTATACAATATAGACACAAAATACATATACACAAAATATAAATATAGAATATATATTATATATAAATACTGTACATATACGTATATAACAGTATATATATATATAATAAAATATATATACAGAAATACATATATACATATATATATTCTATAATAATATATATATATATATATATATATATATACATAAATAAAACAAAAAGAAAAACAAAAGAAAAGAAAAAGGAAAACAAACAACAGCGGGGGGTTCGAACTCGGCCAGGGGGTCGGGTTCTCGGGCTCAGTCGGGCTGGCCAGGCGGTCAGCCCGCACTTTGCGTTAGGGTCAGGGTTTAGTTTAGTTATATTTAGGTTTTAGGTTGGTATATTATAACCCGATAAAACAATCATGTGTCCTGACAGTTAAGGACACAAGAGTCTACGTGTCTTAGGCTAGCACGACACGCACGATTCTAGTCTCGCGTGTCCGAGCACTGGGCTAGGATCCTCGTATCCTGGCGAACCATATACGTGTGTACGAGACACGGTTCTCACACTGCTACTTACGTGTCCGGCGAGCTGGGGGGTTCGAGGGTGCTGGACGGCGGAGGAGTTGACGTGGACGTGCGCTCGGGCGGCGCTGCGTCCAGCTCGGCGTGGCGTATCGTTTGGTGGTGGTGGATGGGGGTGATCGTCGTCGGGAAGTGGCGTTTGGGTGGATGGCCGGAGTTAGGGTTTAGGCGAACGGAAATGGGGAGAAAGGGGGTCTGTGGGGGGGCGGCGGCGAGCTAGGGTTAGGGCTTAGGGTCTGGGGTTTCGTTTTATAGGAAGAGGAGGTCGGTTGGGGAGTCGGGCTGGCCGGAAATGGCGGGGGCAGCTGACCGGCGGTCGTCGGGGGTAGGTGAGTACGGGGGGGGGGTGACGGTCGATTTTCAGGAAGGCCCCTAGGAATTAGGAATTTGCATAAAGACCCTATCCAAGATGAATGCAAAATAAAATTTGCATCCCACACTTAAAATAAATAACTAATTACAAACTGACTTCTAAACAATTCGAAATATTACAAACAGCTATTAAGACATTTTAATAAATTGCAAAACTACCTTAAAATATTTCATAAATTACAAAATGTATTTTAGCTATTAAAACTCATTTAAAATCATTTTAAAATTGTAGAAAAATTCCTAAAATCATATTAAATTATTTTAAGGCTAAAAATGACATTAACAACTAATTAACACTAATTAAACAAAATTTGAAAAACAGGGGTTGACACACATGATGCGGGATTATCTAAGAGGGTAGCAAATCCCCTTATAAGGTGTCACGACCCGCTACCCAAATTGTTGGGTCGGGCCGAGTCATGTCCAGCCTGTGCTTGAGATAAAGATAGTAATCTGTTCTAGAAATAATAAGATAAGACTAAATGTGCTAACAGTTCTATAAGTGAATAAAAGTCATAAATGCTCCAAACACAAAAGTCGTCTCATATAGTAAAATGTCCAAGTACAAGTCTGAAATGTAAAACTGGATACATGTCCAGTTACAAAACACGTAGTCTAATACATGACTACTCAAAAGTCTAAAGCAAAAAGACACACTAGGCGAGGTTCCCGCAGGAACATCCTCGTAAAGCAAAGTCGGGTCCTCGGCAGTAGTATCTCCATATGTGTCACAAGTAACTCCTCCTCAGTAAGGACACTACAACGTTATCCTGTCAGGACGGGAGCAAGTACCGATTCTAGCAAACTAAATATACTAAGCATGAACAAGAATGTAATAAACTGGAATCATGGCATATCATGGTTTAATTGGTTTTTAGAAATGACAACATATAGTTTAAAAGTTTAAAACTGTAGCATGTACGTGAATCGGTCAATAGGTGTATAGGATGTACAGCGGCACATATCAAGTTTTTCTGGCATGCACATACGTGCACGAACGGCATCGGTGTATATCCATACACAAACGCGGGATCAGAACATATGGCAAGGTCACATATAGAATGTTACCGAGCGCGGTAAATACATACGGAGAAGGGGGTCATGTTCACGTACAATACTAACAGTTTTCCCTTAACCCGTTATTTAAACATATGAGAGATATGAGATACTGTCTAAAATGGTAGAGACTAAAAGTAATACAGCATGTAAAGTTCTAACTTGCTACCCCAAGGATCAGCATTTAACATAGTTGGTAAATCACAGTTTATTGTTATAGCGGTATGTAAAGTTTGTAAAAAGTACTTGCCTCTAGCAAAGCAAAGCAAAACAAGCTGCGATAAAAGTGATATAGATGTTCGGTAACTCGTCACTGTAGAAATAAATGCATAAACTTAGTTTTTACACTAAGCTAAAACGCTAAGGCACTAATTGGTGCAACACGACTTGTGACTGGGCACCTAACCAAAATGATAATTTTAGCATAGGAGACCAATGTGGGGTGACACACTACTATAACTAACTTTCTAGGGTCTTTACACTAGTGAGGGGTGGGGTTCAATACGACTAAAACTCAAAATAGCACAAAAAGTTACAAGTTGTAATTAATCAATAAATAAATCAAATGATCATTGTGTTTTAACAATTTTTGAGAGAGACAAAAGCTTAATTTTACATAAATAAAGTATCAAAATGATCTTTGCTAATTATAGAAATTTATTATAATTTTTCTGTAATTTATTAACCAGTACAACTATTTTATAAAAATCAGTTTTCTAGGTATACAGAAAATGAGTTTTGGTTTCATATGCCAAACTAGTGGCAAAACTGTAATTTAAATACTATAAAAATTATACAAAATTAGCTAAATTAACATAGTATTAAATACTATTTTTCCAGAATTTTAACAGTACTTTAAGTATTTTAGAAATCCAAAAACAGCATTACACACAATTAAAATTAAATTAATTATCTGCGTATTTTACCCATGTACATAATTTGAACCAAAGTTCAAATACAGGACCCAAGGCCATGAATCAGTCCAATATGACTTGTACAGGTCTTGAATGTGTGAAAACACATTTGGGCCCAAAAACCAATGTAGGCGGACACCAAATGGTTACAGTAATTTAAATACACTAAATACAAATTGGTAAAAGTACAAAATAAATATTAATATTTTAATAAGTTAAAATTATACAAAATGAATATATACATACATATGTTAAAAGTATATATATATATAAGAAAATACTTAATTATAAAGTATATATACATATACAAATATTGTATACATATATATATTAATATATATATAATAATATATATACACATGAAAATATATACATATATACCTATATGTACATAAATACAAATATATATTTATATATAAAAAATATACAACATATATATATAAATACAGTATATGTAATAATACATATATATATATACAAATACATGTATACATATATATATATATAAGTATATATATATATATATAAATAATAAAAACAAAGGAAAAAGAAAAAGAAAATAAAAGAACAGCAAGGGGGGGCTCGAACTCGAGCCAGAGCGCGCGGGGGTTTAAGTTGGGTCGGGCTGGCCAGGGGGTCAGCCCACTGGTTGTGTTAGGGTTAGGCTTAGATTAGTTTTATTTAGGTTTTTGAATTAATTATTATATATAAAAATAATAATCCTGTGTCCTGACAGTTAGGGACACAGGAGTCCGTGTGTCCGTGCTATGCACGACACGCACGAAAGGAGTTGGCCATGTCCAAACTTACCAAAAGATTGCCCGTGTCCTGACGAGTCGTCCACGTGAAATTGAGACACAAAAACGACACAGAAATAACACTGACACGTACGTGTCCGAAGTCGGGATGCTGTCGGGGTGGCGACTGGGCGGAGGAGACGCCGTGGTCAGGGCGCTCGGGTGGCGACGCGTTCGTCTTGGCCGGGCGCATCGAATGGTGGTGGTGGTGATCGATGACGACGGTCGGTGAGGCGGTGGTAGGGTGCAGTCGGAACTAGGGTTCAGGCAGAATTAAATGGGGAAGACGGGGGGCTGCGGGCGTCGATGGTGGCCGGGGAGTCTAGGGTTAGGGTCTGGGGGGTCTGGGGCTATTTATAGGACCCTAGGGCGGTGGGATTAGGACTAGAAATTAGGATTAGGGTTAGGGTTTCGGTGATCTTCGTCGGAGACGACGACAGCGCACAGTCGTCGGGGGCAGTTAGGGTTAGGAATTTGCAAAAAGCCCCCCGAAGATTCGAAAACTGCACAAATGCGCGCCGCCCAAACAGTTTGCAAATATAATTTGCAAACTCTAATTAAAACAATTGATTAATTACAAAATGACACTGTAACAATTTAATAAATTACAGAATGATATTAAAATAATTTAGAAAATTGCAAATTAATATTTTTTGTATTTAAAACTCATTTAAAATTCATTTAAAAATTGTAGAAAAATTCCTAAAAATCATAATAAATATTTTAAGGCTAAAAATGAAATTTAATAATTAATTAACACTAATTCAATAATTTTTGAAAAATAGGGGCTTACAAGTCTTCCCTCCTTGAAAAATTTCGTCTTCGAAATTCACAAGGATTGAAGACCCTACAATATTCTAACATAGCAAGCAATGCAACACAATGACTAAGGCTATGATCGAAACTAACCTCTAAGGCATCAAGCGGGAACGGGTGGTTCCCTCGCAGCGGTTGGATCGAACAAGTAAGGGTATCTCTCCCTCATGTCCGACTCCCTCTTCCAAGTAGATTCACCTGGGAAGTGACGGCTCCAAGCTACTCGTACTAAGGGTATAACCTTGTTCCTCAGCCTCTTCTCTCTCCTGTCTAATATCTCCGCTGGCTGCTCAAAAACTGTAAGGCTCGGTCCGACCTCCAACTCTGTATGATCTAGCACATGACTGGGGTCTGGAACATATCTCCTCAGCTGACATACGTGAAAGACATCGTAAACTCCTACTAGGTTGGGTGGAAGTGCAACCCTGTAAGCTACCTCTCCAATCCTGCCAAGTATCTCGAATGGCCCGAGGTATCTGGGGCTCAGCTTCCCTCCTCGTCCGAACCGGATCGTCCCTCTAGTAGGTGATATCTTCACTAGCACCATATCACCGTCTGCAAACTCCATCGATTTGCGACTAGCATCAGCCCAGTGTTTCTGCCTATCCTGAGCTACTCTGAGCCTGTCTCTGATCATCCCGACTTTCTCTGCTGCATCCGTGATCATCTCTGGCCCAAGCATAACTCTGTCTCCGACATCATCCCAAAAGAGCGGTGTACGGCATCATCATCCATAAAGCGCCTCGAAAGGAGACATACCGATACTGGCTTGGTAGTTGTTGTTGTATGAAAACTCTACCAAGTGCAGATGGCTCTCCCATGATCCTCCGAAGTCCAGTATGCAGGTCCTCACCATATCCTCCAGTGTCTGTATCGTCCTCTCGGACTGCCCATCTGTCTGCGGGTGGTACACCGTACTGAACTTGAGCCTACTGCCCAACTCCTCCTGCAAGCTCCTCCAGTAGTGGGATGTGAATCTGCTGTCTCTGTCCGATACGATGCTCACCGACACTCCGTGTAGGCGAACTATCTGCTGCATGTATAGCTCCGCCAACTTCTCGGTGGAAAGCCCCACCTTGAAGGGTATGAAGTGCGCACACTTCGTCAGCCTGTCCACGATGACCCAGATGGCATCCTTCCCTCCTTGGGAACGAAGAAGCCCTGAGACGAAGTCTATCGTAATATGTTCCCATTTCCACTCGGGAATGGGTAACGGCTGTAACAAACCAGCTGGCCTCTGGCGCTCCGCCTTGACCTGCTGGCAAACTAGGCATCTCGAGATAAAACGTGATACATCCCTCTTCATTCCGTGCCACCAAAGATGTTCTCGCAAGTCACGGTACATCTTGTTAGCACTAGGAAGAATAGAATATCTCGATCGGTGCGCCTCCTGCAAGACTGCCTTTACCAGCTCTCCCTTCGGCACGCACAATCGGCTGCCATGCCTCAAGGATCCATCCTCTGCTATAGTGAAGTCATCCAGCAATCCAGCTAACGCCTGGGCTCGAAGTCTGCGAAGGCTCTCATCTGTAGACTGTGCCTCCCGGATCTGCTCCATCAAACCTGACTGAATGTCAAGTGCCATCATCTGTATCACTGATCCTGGCCGAACTAGCTCGATGCCGAGCTTCTCCAGATCCTCCCGCAAATATCGATCAATCATCAGGTACCATGCCATCGGATGCCTGCTCAGCGCATCCGCCACCACATTTGCCTTCCCAGGGTGATACTGTAAATCGATGTCGAAGTCTTTCATCAACTCCAACCATCGTCTTTGCCTCATGTTCAGCTCTTTCTGCGTGAACACATACTTCAAGCTTTGTGGTAAGTAAAGATCTCCACACGCTCTCCGTATAAGTAATGTTTCCATAACTTGAGTGTAAAGATCACCGCAGCTAACTCGAGGTCATGGGTAGGATAATTCTGCTCATGAGTCCGCAATTGTCTAGATGCATAAGCAATCACTTTCCCATGCTGCTATAGGACACATCCTAGCCCCTTCCCAGAAGCATCGCTGTATATGGTGAAACCTCCAGATCCTGAAGGTAATGTCAGAACTGGAGCGGTCGTCAGCCTCCTCTTCAGCTCCTCAAATGCTGCCTGGCAGTCCTCTGACCAGATGTACTCTGCGTCCTTCTGCGTCAGCTTCGTCATGGGTTCAGCTATCCTAGCAAAGTCCTGGACGAACTTTCTATAATAGTCTGCTAAACCCAGAAGGCTCCTGATCTCTGAAACTGACATCGGAGCCTTCCATGTCTCAACTGCAGCAATCTTCCTGGGATCCACCGAGATTCCATCTCCAGTGACTACATGGCCGAGAAACTCCACTCGGTCTAAAAAGAACTCGTACTTCGGCAATTTGGCAAACAATCTCTCCTGTCTCAGAATCCCCAAAACTATCCGCAAGTGCTCTGTATGCTCCTCCGGCGTCTTCGAGTATATCAGGATGTCGTCGATAAACACTACGACAAACTTATCCAGATACTGGTGAAATGTCTTATTCATCAGATTCATAAAGACAGCTGGCGCATTTGTGAGACCAAATGGCATCACCAAAACTCGTACTGCCCGTACTTCGTGTTAAACGTCGTCTTCTGGATGTCTGCTGCCCTGACCTTCACCTGGTGGTACCCGGATCTCAAGTCTATCCTGGAAAATACCTTCGCCCCGCTCAACTGGTCGAACAAATCATCTATCCTGGGCAGAGGATATTTATTCTTGATGGTGATGGCATTTAAGGCCCGGTAGTCAATACACAACCGGACGGTACCATCCTTCTTAGGCACAAAGAGCACTGGCGCTCCCCATGGAGAAGCACTGGATCGAATAAAACCCTTTTTCAACAGGTCATCAATCTGCTCTTTCATCTCTACGGCCTCCTTGGGATTCACTCTATAGCAAGTCCGGGATACTGGTGATGAACCCGGCACTAAATCTATGGTGAACTCCACATCTCTGTCAGGCAGAAGCCCTGGAAGATCCTCTGGAAATACATCCATAAACTCCCTAATGATAGGGTGTGGCGGTGCTACGTCCCCAACTGTCGCACAACAGTTCGGCTCTAGGCTGATCTCCGGCCCTGTCCTCCTGACACTGAATGATGCTGTGCCTGGGGGACTGAACAAAATACTACCCTCATGACAGTCTATAGATGCATGGGCATAGCTAAGCCAGTCCATCCCCAATATGATATCATAACCGGGGAGTGGCATCACAAAGAATCGTCCCCTGAACTCTCCTCCGGCTATAAAAATAGAACATCTATAGATAGATCTAATAGGCACTGGTCCTCCTCCCGTCATCACTCTACTAATCTCCGCAGTAGGTGTAGCTACTAGATGGTGTTTATGCATAAACTCTAATGATAGAAAGCTATGAGATGCACCAGAATCAAACAAACATAGAGCTAGAAAAGTATGCAAATAAACATGACATGTGATGACGTCAGCTAAGTAATCTGGCTCTGAAACCTGCTCCGGCTCCGGCTCAAGAGCTAGACTATAAACATTCCCCTAAGGTCCCTTCTGCTGCTGCAGATGCTGTCCAAACCTCTGCTGCTGAGTCGGGAGTGGTCCTCTAGTCTTCGCTACTGGGCACTCTCGAAGCTGATGGGTGGGAGACCCACAAGCCAAACACTGACCCAACCTCTTCCTACAGACTAAAGAGTCGTGGCCTACCCTCTTGCAGAAAGTACACAAGGTTCCCTTTTGCTGCTGCTGCTGCCGGGGGTCCCGGGGCTCTAACTGGCGGGGTCGGGTGATGTGATGTAGGGGGACGGTAAGTCTGCTGGGGCGGCGTCGGTGCTCTCTGCTGGAAAGTCTGACGCTTGGACGGTCCCTCATGATGTACAGAAGCCGGTCTCTTGCATGACAGAAGACGCTCCTCGATGCTCCGGGCTAACTCTAGGCTCTGGTAGTAGTCAGTCGTACCGTTCGCCACTATAAGAATGCCGATGTCTGGAACTAGACCATGGCAAAACCTACGGGTCATCTCCTCTGGATCTGCAACCAGACTAGGAACGAAACGGCTCAGGCGACTAAACTCTGCCGTATACTCATCAACAGAATGGTTTCCCTGCTGGATGTTCTGGAATCGTAGCCCCATGGCTACTCTAGCAGTGGTCGAGAAGAATTTCTTCTTGAACTGGGTCTTGAACTGATCCCAAGTAGCTCTCCCTCTCGCAAACAACGGCTCATTCCGGAACCAGACTCCTGCCAAGTCTATCAGCAGAAATCCCCGCTGCCTCGACCTGGAGGTCACCCGGCATCCTAACTCCAAGGAGCTTCCTCTCTACTGAATCTAGCCAGTCATCTGCTACTACTATACCCTCAGTCCCTGAGAACTCCTTGGGATTCAGATCCATGAAGTCCTTGATCGTCCCCGCTCTCTGCCGTGGCTCTACAGGTGGTGGGACCACGGGACGTCCCTCAGAACGCTCCATGCTCTGGCGGAGTAGGGTAGTCTGCTCCTGATGGGTTGTTAGGAACCCCTGGATCATAGTGAGCAGCTGGTTCCCGTCGAGTGTGACGGAAGCCTGGATAGGTATAGTGATAGCGGTGGTGGAAGTATCGGGGCCTGCTGGGACTGTGATGTGGAAGGTGGTGGAGGCATCTGGGTCTGTGGATCTGTGGAGTGGAGGAATGTGGTAGATGGAGGTAGGGGTGTATCAGTCAACTGGTCAGCTGACTGGATATGGAGTGCGCCATTCTCAGGTGTAAAAGACTGGAATGAACGAGTAAGCACCATCTAATTACAATAAAAAGGACTTATAAGGACTTGTTTAAAGTAAGCAAACATAGGCAAGAAAATCTAATTATAATAGCAAACAGGTGATATTTTCCTATGTTGCAATCCTAGCATTCCTTTAGGTGTTCTAAGCGTCATTCCTAATGTTGTCTAATTACCTTAAGTTCCTAATCGCAGGCATGCTTGGTACAATAACGTAACCAAACAATTTAGTCAGGACCTGCATGGGCCACCACTAAAAACATGTCACGACCCGCTACCCAAATTGTTGGGCCGGGCCGAGTCATGTCCAGCCTGTGCTTGAGATAAAGCACAGTAAGTTGTTCTAGAAATAATAAGATAAGACTAAATGTGCTAACAGTTCTATAAGTGAATAAAAGTTATAAATGCTCCAAACACAAAAGTCGTCTCATATAGTAAAATGTCCAAGTACAAGTTTGAAATGTAAAACTGGATACATGTCCAGTTACAAAACACGTAGTCTAATACATGACTACTCTCAAAAATCTAAAGCAAAAAGACAACTAGGCGAGGTTTCCCGCAGGAACATCCTCGTAAAGCAAAGCCGGGTCCTCGGCAGTATCTCCATAATATGTGTCGCAGAGTAACTCCTCCTCAGTAAGGACAGCTACAACGTTATCCTGTCAGGACGGGAGCAAGTACTGATTCTAGCAAACTAAATATACTAAGCATGAACAAGAATGTAATAAACTGGAATCATGGCATATCATGGTTTAATTGGTTTTTAGAAATGACAACATATAGTTTAAAAAGTTTAAAACTGTAGCATGTACGTGAATCGGTCAATAGGTGTATAGGATGTACAGCGGCACATATCAAGTTTTTCTGGCATGCACATACGTACACGAACGGCATCGGTGTATATCCATACATAAACGCGGGATCAGAACATACGGCAAGGTCACATATAGAATGTTACCGAGCGCGGTAAATACATACGGAGAAGGGGGTCATGTTCACGTACAATACTAACAGTTTTCCCTTAACCCGTTATTTAAACATGTGAGAGATATGAGATACAGTCTAAACATGGTAGAGACTAAAAGTAATACAGCATGTAAAGTTCTAACTTGCTACCCCAAGGATCAGCATTTAACATGGTTGGTAAATCACAGTTTATTGTTATAGCGGTATGTAAAGTTTGTAGAAAGTACTTGCCTCTAGCAAAGCAAAGCAAAACAAGCTGCGATAAAAGTGCTATAGATGTCCGGTAACTCGTCACTGTAGAAAAAAATGCATAAACTTAGTTTTTACACTAAGCTAGAACGCTAAGACACTAATTGGTGCAACACGACTTGTGACTGGGCACCTAGCCAAAATGATAATTTTAGCATAGGAGACCAATGTGGGGTGACACACTACTATAACAAACTTTCTAGGGTCTTTACACTAGTGAGGGGTGGGGTTCAATACGACTAAAACTCAAATAGCACAAAAAGTTACAAGTTGTAATTAATCAATAAATAAATCAAATGATCATTGTATTTTAACAATTTTTGAGAGAGACAAAAAGCTTAATTTTACATAAAATAAAGTACCAACATGATCTTTGCTAATTATAGAAATTTATTATAATTTTCCTGGAATTTATTAACCAGTACAAGTATTTTATAAAAATCAGTTTTCTAAGTATACAGAAAATGAGTTTTGGTTTCATATGCCAAACTAGTGGCAAAACTGTAATTTAAATACTATAAAAATTATACTAAATTAGCTAAATTATCATAGTATCTAAATACTATTTTTCTAGAATTTTAACAGTACTTTAAGTATTTTTAGAAATTCAAAAACAGCATTACACACAATTGAAATTAAATTAATTATCTGCGTATTTTGTCCATGTACATAATTTGAACCAAAGTTCAAATACATGACCCAAGGCCATGAATCAAGTCCAATATGACTTGTACAGGTCTTGAATGTGTGAAAACACATTTGGGCCCAAAAACCCATGCTAGGCTTGGACACCAAATGGTTGCAGTAATTTAAATACACTAAAATACAAATTGGTAAAAGTACAAAATAAATATTAATATTTTAATAAGGTAAAATTATACAAAATGAATATATACATACATATGTTTAAAAGTACATATATATATATATATATATATATATATATATATATATATATATATATATATATATATATATATATATATATATATATATATATATATATATATATATATATATATATATATATATATAAATATATATATATATATATATATATATATAAGAAAATACTTAATTATAAAGTATATATACATATACAAATATTGTATACATATATATATTAATATATATATAATATATATATACACATGAAATATATACATATATACCTATATGTACATAAATACAAATATATATTTATATATAAAAATATACAGCATATATATATAAATACAGTATATGTAATAATACATATATATATACAAATATATGTATACATATATATATATAAGTATATATATATAAATAATAAAAATAAAGGAAAAAGAAAAGAAAATAAAAGAACAGCAAGGGGGGGCTCGAACTCGAGCCAGAGCGCACGGGGGTTTAAGTCGGGTCGGGCTGACCAGGGGGTCAGCCCACTGGTTGTGTTAGGGTTAGGCTTAGATTAGTTTTATTTAGGTTTTTGAATTAATTATTATATAATAAAAAAATAATCCTGTGTCCTGACAGTTAGGGACACAGGAGTCCGTGTGTCCGTGCTATGCACGACACGCACGAAAGGAGTTGGCCGTGTCCAAACTTACCAAAAGATTGCCCGCGTCCTGACGAGTCTTCCACGTGAAATCGAGACACAAAAATGACACAGAAATAACACTGACACGTACGTGTTCGAAGTCGGGCTGCTGTCGGGGTGGCGACTGGGCGGAGGAGACGCCGTGGTCAGGGCGCTCGGGTGGCGACGCGTTCGTCTTGGCCGGGCGCGTCGAATGGTGGTGGTGGTGATCGACGACGACGGTCGGTGAGGCGGTGGTAGGGTGCAGTCGGAACTAGGGTTCAAACGGAATTAAATGGGGAAGACGGGGGGCTGCGGGCGTCGATGGTGGTCGGGGAGTCTAGGGTTAGGGTCTGGGGGGTCTGGGGCTATTTATAGGACCCTAGGACGGTGGGATTAGGGCTAGAAATTAGGATTAGGGTTAGGGTTTCGGTGATCGTCGTCGGAGACGACGACAGCGCACAGTCGTCGGGGGCAGTTAGGGTTAGGGATTTGCAAAAAGCCCCCCCGAAGATTCAAAAATTGCACAAATGCGCGCCGCCCAAACAGTTTGCAAATATAATTTGCAAACTCTAATTAAAACAATTGATTAATTACAAAATGACACTGTAACAATTTAATAAATTACAGAATGATATTAAAACAATTGATTAATTACAAAATGACACTGTAACAATTTAATAAATTACAGAATGATATTAAAACAATTTAGAAAATTGTAAATTAATATTTTTTGTATTTAAAACTCATTTAAAATTCATTTAAAAATTCTAGAAAAATTCCTAAAAATCATAATAAATATTTTAAGGCTAAAAATGACATTTAATAATTAATTAACACTAATTAAATAATTTTTGAAAAATAGGGGCTTACATAAGGAATCGACATCTATTCAAGTACAAGAAAATAAGATCAACAATGTACCAATATACCATGGTAACCCAGGAATGACATCTCATGACAGGATCCGACGTATACTAGTCCATGTACCATCGTGTAAGAAATCAAGTAAAATACTACAACTAAATCGGATATAGTAGATATCAAGACAATGAAAACTATCAGAGAATGTACTCGCCTACTGTCCTGAGCAATAAGTGAGGGTCGATGCCTGAACTGACGTCACAGAGACCTAATATGAATTTACAGAGTTACTTAGTTTTCTAGAGTAAACAATATATATATATATATACATTAATTCTATGCTTCTAGGCCTATACTAGGTCAAACTCAGTCAAACTAAGTCAAACTGGGTCAAAGGTTGACTTACAGTTGACTTTGGTCAACTGGTCAACTCTGGTCAACTCCTAATCTACTCTAGGTTAAAATAGGTCAAGGCTAGTCTCTATAATCATCCACATGGTCAACTGGTCAATTTCAGTGATATGAAATCACTGGAATCGACGGATCTCAATTTCGATGCACGGATCTCAAAATAGGAACCAAAAAGAGAAGGATTATAACAAATGGTGATAGATAAGGAAGAAAGTCTACAGATGTTGTCGGATGATGAAAAAATCATCACCAACGTATCCAGAATGGTCAAAATAGCCAGAATAGCCTACACATAAGTCTAATTTGGACATAGGGACAAAAAGATAATTTTGGATCAAAATGGTGTCCATATTGGACCCACTTTGCACCAAAAAATGTGCCAAGATAAAAGTCCTCAAACCTAGCAAAATATATGAAAACGAATCCAGAATGACGATACGAACTCAACGGTATATCCGGAATTGGATTCCGATGACCCGATCTCAAAATTGTCCGTTGACCTAGATATTGGTGTCCGATTTGTACGAAAATACGTGCCGAAGCCAATGTCCACTAAATCTAACAAACTATATATCAATGAGTCCAGAATGATGATACAAACTCAACGGTATACCCGGAATTGGATTTTGATGAGTCGATCTCAAAATGGTCCGTTGACTCAGACTGTGGGGCCCGTCTTGTACCGAAATGCGTGCCAGAGCCCACGTCCTCCAAATCAAGCAAACTTTATATGAACTCGTGCCAGAACGACACAATGAGTCTACTGGTGGTGTCAAAAATTGAATCCGGAGTCCCGGGTTCAAAATTAAAAATTTACAAGTTGGAAATTATGAATTCGGACGACCAAATTTGGCGTCAAATTCAACCATCCAAATAAGCTCACAATGAAATAAAACTTAAGAGGAAGGAAGAGGGTTATACTAGCTGTACACAGGAACTGGTGGCACACCAAACGGAGCTGCAACGACGGAGATACGAGTCTACGAAGTTGGCTCCACAAACTGTCCAAAAATAGTACAATTTAAAGGGATAACTTGGTGGCCGATTTTCACATAGCAAACGATGGAATTAACGGTTGAAACTTAGAGTGAAGAGGGATAAACCGAGATGGAGACCGAAGAAACGGATCGACGATCCAACGGTCGAATTTTTTCGAAAAACGTGCATGAAGTTGCAGCCCGAGGAATAATTCTGGACTTTGATTTCTCGCGCGCGCCGACAGGATCTCGTGCCAACGCACGAATCGCCTACGTAGCACGTCGGAGAAGGTGGTACGTGCCCGGGGGAGCCTCGTCGGAGGTCATCAGCCAAGGGGGGTCGCCCATGCATTGGCGTGCGGTGGTGCGGCTGCTGCTTGCTGCACTGCTACTGCAGCTGCTGCGCGAGGTGGTTCGCCGGAGGGGCTCGCCGGGGTCGCGCACAGTCGCGAAGCAGCGACGGTGGCTCGCCGGCGCAGGAAAGAAGGAGGAGAATGAGAAGAAGATTATAGTGATGGTGGTGGTGATGATGATGATAATGGTGAGGGAGATGGTGATGGTGATGATGATGTGAAGGAGAGGAAAGGAGGAAGGTTGGTGATGAAGCAGAATGAGAATTGTAACCCCCGTTTTCAAAAAATTTAATAAATGAAAAATAATTCCAAATTTGCCCCAAATTGATTCCATTAGGTTCTAAATATTTTTCTATTAATTTTAGAATTTTTCTGCGATTTGTTTGGAGTCGTTTGGACGTCATTTGAATTTTTTGTAATTAAATAACTGCTACAGTAAAAGTTGCATTTCTCCCCGTTTTGGCAAAACGGTAAAAATCTAACCCTAGGGTCAAGTTAGTAATTGACCATGGTTAGTTTGTCCTAATTTTATTTTCCTATAAATAGGCTCTCATCCCAATGTAAAAATCCTAATTTCAAAATCAATTTTAATTAAATCCTCAAATTAATTATTTAGAAAATTTCTTCTCTGATACTCTGCTGATACGAGCTCGCCGCCGGCGGCCGAACTCCGGCGAACCTCCCGTTCTTTGCGCCCAGACCCCGTCGTCGACGACCAAGGGTACCAGCGAGTCGAGCACGACGAGCCTGACCCAACGCCGTCGACCAGCGCCGCCCACGGCCACCACAGCACCGCCGCCATCGCCCGCGCGACCGTTCAAGTATGCAACTCTCCAATTTCTCGATCAATTTGTTAATTTCTTGGCATGAACATGTTCGTCCCGACGAGACGAACATTTTGCCCCCACTCACGTCACACCCCGACACGCGTACACGTTGTAATCACTAACCCTAGTTTGGACACGGCGGACACGGACAAAAATTCGTGTCATGGTGGCACTCTGTGGACACCAATGTGTCGAGAACGACACGACGAGCACAACAGTATATGTTGACACGAAAATTCTTGTCTAGAAACCCCCGACACGGACTGGGACACAATCCCGAGTATCCAAGACACGAAGACACGAGAGTGATGACTCTTAGCGGGTCGGATCTCCGACCCGCTGTTTAACCGAACCCGTTATAGGGTTTTACTTAAAAATTAGAGAACCCCTTCCTTAACCAGCGGCCAAGTTGGCCTGCTGGTCAGCGCAGCGTGCGTGAGTGGCCCCCTTCGCTGCTGTGGGCTGAGTTCAAATCCCCCTCCCCAAAGATATATGCTTTAGTGATTTTTTTAGGAATTATGTATAACTTGTATATATATATATTTATATATATAATATACATATATACTAAAATGTTATGGAAACCTTAATCTTCCACTCGGGCCGAGTTGGCCCACTGGCCAGCGTAGCACTGTTAGGCCATACCCCCCCCTTGGTGTGCTTGTTTTTCTTTTATTTTTGTTTTGTTTTAGTAGTTATATATATGTGTGTATATATATAATGTATATAATATTATATATTGTATAAATACATATATACATACTATATAAATATTATGAAATATATATTTTTCTGTCCAACTTAATTTCTACATATTTAAATTAATTAATATTATATATATATATATATATATATATATATATATATATATATATTCTCTCTATATATATATATATTCTCTCTATATATATATATAATATGAGGTGTTTATCAAAAACACAGAGAAAACCAATATTATATTAATATTATTTTATCATAATTTATTTAGAGAGAATATATATATATATATATATATATATATATATATATATATATATATATATATATATATATATATATATATATATATATATATATTCTCTCTAAATTTTTCTCTGTGTTTTTGATAAACACCTCATATTATATATTCTCTCTCTCTCTCTCTCTCTCTCTCTCTCTATATATATATATATATATATATATATATATATATATATATATATATATATATATATATATATATATATATATTCTCTCTAAAAAAAAAAAAATATATATTCTCTCTAAATAAATTATGATAAAATAATACTAATATAATATTGGTTTTCTCTGTATTTTTGGTAAACACCTCATATATATATATATATATATATATATATATATATATATATATATATATATATATATATATATATATATATATATATATATATATATAATATTGGTTTTCTCTGTGTTTTTGGTAAACACCTCATATATATATATATATATATATATATATATATATATATATATATATATATATATATTTCAGTCATTTAATTTATGTCATTTAAATACATGTCAAATATAAATACAGTGCCTATACTGTAATATATATTTTAAATTATGTCATTTAAATTTATGTCAATATAAATACAGTGCCTGTACTGTAATATGCATTTTAAATTCTGTCATTTAAATTCTGTCATTTAAATTTATGTCAATATAAATACAATGCCTATACTGTAATATGTAAATAAATACAGTGCTTATACTGTAATATGTACGCTTTCAATTTCTACAATTTAAATTCCTTTAAATTATATGTATTTAAATTACGCATTTATTTACGAATTTACGTACTTTGTGCAAACGACCACACTAAGTCCAAGCCTAGCATGGGTTGATCGGACTTAGGTAAGCCTACACATATTCGGGGTCTAGTCAAGTCATATTGGACTTGATTCACGGCTTCGGGTCCCGTATCTGGACTTCGGTTCAATTTCAAATACGCGGACAAATACATTAAATAATTATTTATTTAATTTCAAAATCTGTGATTTATGAACTTTGAATTTTCAGACAACTTTTATTGCTGAATAAATTCTAGAAAAATTACTATAAAATACTATGTTAATTATCTAATTTAATATAATTTTTTGATGATTTAATTTACTGTTTTGACACTGTTTAAAAATAGTAAACCAGAACTCATTTTCAATGTACACTTGTATTCTGATTTTTAATAAATACTTACACTGGATCATAAATTACAGAAAATTTATATTAAATTACTATAATTAACATGGACCAATTTAGTATATTATTTCATATAAAATAGTACTGTATAATTATCTTAATAATTATTGGAACATAATGTATAGTCTGATTAATTAAATAATTAATATTGATTTGTGTGTTTTTGTGTGTTTTTGGAATATTTTAGTATCTGGACCTTACCCTACCTTAGTATAGAGACCTACTTGTTAGTCTAGATGTTGTAACATCTCACTTTGGACTACTAGAGCTTCACATAGCTAGTGTCCTATTAGGAGCCGTGTCACAACACTAGTGTAATCTTAATCATAACTTAGAGGCTGAGTTGTATATCATTTTGACAGGACATCGGACATCTGTATCTTCATATTCTTATTCTTGCTTTGCTCGAGACAAGTACCCCTACAAACTTATTTACTGCATATGATAATGAACTGTGAATGAGCCATATTAAAATACTGCTTTATGGAAACTGCAAAGCCATATCATTACATGCTTTATATAGATTATCAGTATCTTCACATGCTTAGAAGAGCTTTTACATGATCTCACATGATGGTTACTGAGACATGGGGGAAACTAATAGTTGAGTACGTGATCATGCCCTTATTTGTACGTACATACCGAGCAAGGTCGCATTGTATATGCATACCTTGTCGTAGGCTTTTATCCCGCATTTTTGTACGGATGTACACCTATGCTTGTTACTTGTACGTATGTACATTTTAGATTTATGGCTTGTACACCGGTACATTCTATACCTATTGACTGATCACGTACATGCTCCAGTTTTAAACTATATATATGCATGTGTTGCCATGACAAATGCATCCTTGCCATGATAGTTGTGATTTTACATGATAGATTGTGCCATGTCAGGATTACAGTTATTTTATCTCTTACCATGTCATGATCAGTATTATATGTTTGTAGTACAAGTACTTGCTTCCGTCCTGACAGGATAACGTTGTAGGTGTACTTTTCGAGGAGGAAATGCTATGTGATACATATTATGGCACTACATTTGAGGACCTGGCCTATGCTCTAGAAGAGGCCCCAGCGGGGAACCTTGCTTAGATATCTTTTATGTATTTGAGACTTAGACTTTGGTTTAAACTTATATTTGGATACTGGACTTTGTCTCCAGTCTCATACATTTGAAGTGTAATAACTTTTAACACTTGTTACTTTCGTTAATAGAAGCTGTGTTGTGATAAAATCTTATTTGGCTTAATGTTAGCACACTTAGTATCTCTCATGTATAAACTCTTAGAATAGCTTACTACGCTTTTACCAAGCGTATGCTGGACATGGCTCGGCCTGGCCCAACAATTTGGGTAACGGGTCGTGACAAGAATGGAGGGGGGTGTTGTCGGCTGTAGGGGGTGTGCTGATGGTGATGGGTGAGGGGGTGGTGGGTGTAAGTAGAGTGAGAGAGAGAGAAAGTTATATATAAAGAGAGAGAGAGAAAGTGATATTATGTAAAGTAGAGAGAGGAAGAGAGATATTTTTTAGTAGAGTTGAGAGAGAAATTGTATGTGGGATGTTTGGATAGTCATGATAGGGGTCACATAAAATTTGGTTGGGTGTTGGGTCAAGTTTGGACAAGTTTGGGCTAAAATTTAGCCACAATACAAATTTAAGCCATTTTTAATCATGGATGAAATAGAAGCACGAGGGAGATCAACTGGGTGGCACGCAAGTGGCACGTGCATAGTAGACTCAAAACAAGTCAGAACCATATATTGGTCGATCAGATTGGATCGATGTCGGACCCCGAAATTAAATTGGAAGTTGGATCAGGTTTTACGGTAGATGATCAATTGGCCTAAATTGATCCGAAAGTTGTGCGATGCAAACAAAGTACAAGAAAACAAGTTTGAGTGGGATATGATATATTAAAATAAAGATAATCTAGTCTACTACAAACTCATGAAGAGAGTTCCCAGAGACTGACATCTCTGACGCTCCAGAAATCTAAGTCATGGAAAAGAGCATTTAATGATAAAAATTAATCAAATAAGAATTATTATCAAAAATAATTCTTTTAGAAAAATAAAAAAATCCCTGAAATTCAGGGGGCTTAAAGGAAACTAACAAGTCAATATGAATTACTACAAATCACAGCATCTATAAACGATCCCAGAAAGATCACCATAATCCACAAGTCCATGTAACGTAAAGGTACCAGAGTCAACAGGAATGAAATACGCTATGAACTCTAAAAAAACAATATCTAGGAGTAAAGCTAAGCAGTCTAAACTTGAAGCCTCTAGCTAAGTCATGTCTCCCTCCTGCTCAGCTAAGATCCTGGGGTCTGGCCCATAAGGTAGAACAATATCCTGCAAGTACACCTGCAACATATCCAGTCAGGAGCGGAGCAAAGTATAGTCCTAGTTAATGAACAAGAACATCATGCTATAAAAAATGTACAAGAGAACATGTAAAGCACAGAAAAGAACAAGAAAGTACATGAATGTAAAGTACATAAAATAAAGTACAAGAATGTAAACCATAAACCTGAAGTACAAGACATGACATGTGCACAATGTTTGAAATACAACTAGCCTATGTGACCGGCTGGGGTAAGTACAGGAATAAGCACAGGAGCACAGGAATAATGGTACGGCTTAGGGCCCGCATGCACGGTACGAGGCCTAAGCTATCAACATGAATTTTTGATATCTGGGTTTGGTCACATAGCTAGTGTATTTCTCCTCCCCGACCACAAGTAAGTACAAGAACATGAAAGTACAGGAGAACATGATAACGTGTCATGACGTGTCACAGGAAAAGCACATGATATGAATGTAAATGAACATAAACCATAGAATGTACTTGTCGTGCTCCGGGTGATCAAGGATAGGAAATAGAGCTGGATGTCCTCCTGTTAATGGGTACAAGTTGGTTAAGTTTAAATCATTAACAAAACAGCTAACTAGCTAATGACCCAATCTAATTCGTTATAGATACTAGCTAAACGTTGCCCAGCTAGCTAATTTCTTATCTATCTATTTAATCAATCACATATACCCAATATCAAACTAGTAAAGTAGTAATTAAATATAACTATTATTAATTCAAAATAGTTGCTAAAGAAAAGGGCAAGTATTATATAACCTATAAAATATTGCACTAAAGTTACCAAGGAATATTAAAGAAACATTAAACGGACATTAGAATAACTAATATGTCAATAATCCACCACACACCCTACTTGTAGTGCCCCGTCCCGCTCAGTCAATCGGAGGAATCGAAACGCCGACGGCGTTCGGACTTAGCCTTGCAACGGCTACTCGAAGACATCGTTTAGTCGAGGCGACCGCTCGCTCAGGTGGGGTAGTTTCGGTGAACTTGCCTCATCTTTGCCTTCACATAATAATATGCATATTTTCAACTTGCACAAATAGGCTTAATAATAAAATAGATGAATCCACATAGCCAAAGGGAATAATCCCGACGGGTCAAAATGAGTTAGAACATGGAAAAAGGTCCAATGGTCGGCTTAGAGTTGGTGCACGGCGTGCTTTAAAAATGACACTCGGTCCTTCGTCCCGTGGCTTGGGAGAAGGACAATTGGTCTTCGACACAAAGTTATGAAATAGCCTAAGTCATAGGCGTCGCCTGCATGAATGCTTGTTAAAGCATGCACGGTCCCGTCGAATTGCCTCGACACTTGAGTTGGCCTAAGTCATAGGTGTTGCCCGCGTAAATGCTCGACAAAGCATGTATGTTTCCATAATACAAGGCTTGGCATAGCCTTTACTCGTCCCTTGAGTCAAGTTATAGGCTCGATTAAGTTAGGCAAAGTTACGCCGATCAACCTAAGTCATTTCTAGTGTTGTCCCGCTCTTTCTGCGGTTGTCAAGTTAAATAGTCCCACGATCCCAAGGTCCGTCATATGAAGTATGACTTGGGCGATAGCGTCACGTAGATCGGAAGTCGGTTTGAGACACGATGGCACGGTCCTAGAGTTTTAAGGCACGGGCCACGGTTGATTCATTGAGTTTGGAAAGTGTTGTGAATAGTTGTTCTTGAGTTGAGTAAAATGATAGGGCAAGAAAGAAGAATGCTCGCGACTATGGGTCGTCGAGGCAAGATCTCAGAGGTGAGACATATTGAACCAGGCCCTGAAAGAGATGATAACACTAGAGGTGGAATGACTGTGTGAGACGTCAGTTGAGTCGAGTCTTGCATGGTCATGGACAACTTGTCGACAAGGTAGAGTTTCCTCGAACGGTAGCTCAACGGAAGGGGACCGGTTCTTGAGAAGCAGCATTAGCACGTGCTGGATGATCGTACAAGTTAGCACAGAGGCTTGCCAGCGGGGCTAGCTACCTACCTGGCAAGGGCGGCCGCCTAACAAGCTAAAGGAGTCCAGGATGGCTCTGGGAGTCAGTGACCAAATCATATAGATGAGTCGGCATGGCGGCAAATCGCGTGTGTGCCTTTGGATTGAGTTGAGTTGTTGAATGTGTGTGTACAGTTGGAATACAATGTTTGGTCCTAAGATGTGGCATCAACATAGGCGACGTACTTCAGCACGAGATGTGGCGTCGAGTCTAATGTTGTCAGCATATAAGTTACATAGTTTGGATGTGAGTTGTCCTAAGTCTAAGTCAGGAAAGGCCGCAAGGCAAAGTTGGTCGAGTGACACTTAACCCATAAGTCTTGATTGGGTCAGTTGATGATTTAGTAGCAAAGGGCCGCGAAGCGGCGATATGGTTGAGTCGCACATAGCTGCGAGACACGACACAAAGGATTTGTAGTACGGCCACACGGGAATGGATCCTCATCGCGTAGTTGCGTCTCTGATTTTGACCGAAAGGCAAGCACGACTTGATAGGTTAACGTTGTTTGAGTCGACATTGTTGTTGCAAGCACGGGATGGTCTATAGACACAAATAGGCAAGGCGTCGGTCATAAAACTGATCCTAAGGCAAGAGTAGAAAGATAATAAAAAAGGGGACTATATTGCACAAAGTAAAGTAAACGTGTTGGTTTTGTATGGGTGGGCGAGGAGCTCATTCCACCAGTACAGTTGAGTATTGACACCCACATAGTTTACATGTGCAGGCACAGGTAGAAGCTCGTGGCACGGAGCTCGCTTGGATGCGTCGATGCACGGAGTTCCTTGGCGATTCGAAGCACGCGGTCGCATGGATTAAAGACTTATACAGGACATAATGTATGGACGTCGCCTTCCGAAGCTTCCGCTAGATCAAGACTTGTAATTGAGAGATGAGAGAGAGCTGAGTGATTGTAAAATGTGAGAAGAGTGAGCTTGAGTGATTGTAATATTGGCCTTGCGCCCCCAATATAACTTTTGTTTCAATATCAATAAAGAGCTTCTTTGTATAACTTGTGTTTGTTCTAAATTCCGCTGCTATTATTCAATATCTCTGCTTGGGACTTCTGTGCGACGACCCCGTCGCAGCCACTGAAATCGGCCGTTATGGAACCCGTCTTGCACGAGCGCAATCTAGGCTCGTGCGGCATCATGCCTTAGCGAGGACGATCGTTCCTATGGGAGCGGGGCGTGACATAATGGTATCAGAGCACGGCTTTACGTCCTTGGACTATCGATTGAATTCTTCAACTCATTGTTTCCACAAACTCTGTTACTTCCGCAAATTGATATCGTTGGTGCGCTCTCTCTCAAATGTCCCACAGGATGTCCATACAATAAGTCTAACTATTTTGCAAAACATAGGAGAAACAGTTTTTTTGATGAAACAAAAATGATGGTTTGCGTAAGTACGGTTGGCTAAGTCGGGCTGGACATATACACCAAAGTTGCGTCGACCTTAGAAAAGTCGAGTACGGGAATTCGAATTGTGTCAGAAGGGAATAAGATAGACTTGATTGAGTAAATGGGATGACTATCGATAGGGGTATTATCGAACGACGATATCGTCGATGCGATATAGATAAGCGTGCTTGAAATTAGAGGAATGGTTCGAATGGGATTCAAAGAAGTCGATTTTGATTCGAATGATAAGCTGAGAATTTGTTGAATGACTTTATCCCTGAGTGGTGTATGCGATAGCCTCAGGGATGTCGATCGATTGATAAAGGAATGATGCAAATTGAGAAAATACGTTGGTCGATGACTTAAGATAAACGGATGAACAATACGTGAATTTGGTTTGAGGAAAATCGATGTTGTGAATGATTCGAGGGATAATGATCGAGCTTGAATTTGAATGTCGAGGAGATTATCCAGCCGGACGATAGCATCATTCGTACGACTCAGAACTTGTTGCAAAGGAAGATCGTCAGGTTACGCATATTATCGATGGTATTGAGGCGTATCAAAGATCGATATGCGATAACTCGGGGGTACTCTGACTCGGCGAATGACGATCGTGCAAGTATTATTGTTCGGTTGGATGCGATACTTAGGATTTTGATCGAGATGAATATTGGATGAAAATGATCGTGTCTTGATGGTTACGTTGATAGCCACAACGTCGACGATCTTATCTTACGCGAGCGCAACTCCAGTCTCGCACATACGTTGCATCGGATTTGGGGCGATTGTTCCGCATGAGCGCTGACATGGTGATTCATGTCGCGGAACTGATCGAACTCGAAAAATCAGGACGCGGCAACGTTGATTGTCTCGACTTGTCGGTTTGACGCGAAGGTGAATTCGAGGATGTTTGGACTTACGACTGATGAATGAAAGAAACTTGAGGATTCAGTAGGTCCAATCCGCGCATCGAGAATGAACTAGTCTAGATGCAAAACAAGAGTTACGTCCCGATGAGGATGATTATCTCGCGGGAGCGTGCATGGTGATTCGTGCCCACCGTAGATAATCTGACTCGCGTGAGATCGAGATGCAACATATTGTTAAGCTAGACGACCTCATGATCGAATACGTAAATTGGGGTAAATGACTTAGGGAATATGAAATGTGAATTATGGTTTAGCGGTGAATTATGTCGTAGCGTGCTTGACTTGGAAGGATTGATAGGCGTATTATGTCGAACGTATTCGAAGAAATAGACTATACGAAATGGCTTGATGAAACGAAGTGATATTGATATGTCAAGAAATTGGTTGAAACGTGAGTTATCGTAGGATGGCTTTGCTGAATGACTCAGACCCCATGCGACGAATGTTGGGATGTGCGTAGGGAATCGATGCTCGATGTTTAAAAATCAGAGTGATGCGAGCTTGGGTAGAAAACCCGTACTATCAACTTGGTTTGACCTTAGGATGGGATCAGTGTTGATATTGTTGTTTGGGAACTATGATTCCAATGCTGACGAACAACCTTAGCCAAAAGACATAGCCTAGCGGTTAGGCAGATGTCCGAGCGCGAAGCGATAGGAGTTACGGAGGCACCACTCACGAGTCTCGGTTGACATGCATGTATATCACGGGCGCCCGAATATGTGTACGATCTGACTCGAGTGGTGATGGTGGATTCTCTATCACGAGGCTTGGTTGAAATACATGTATTTTGGGGACGCCTAAGATATGTGCACGATCCATATTAAGTGATACGTTGAATCAAGTGAGACTTGAGGAACGGAAAAGTGTCGAAGATTTTGAGATCGTGAGTTTTGAAAAAAGGATTGAGGATAGTGCGAGCGTGGCTCGGATTGAGGAAACGCATAGGCGTAGTGTGTGCGAGAGTTCTTGAATGTCGAGTAAAGAGATAAGTAAATAAGTAAGTACTCAGTTAGTTTCGAGGACGAAACTTTTTTTGAGTGGTGTATGATGTAGTGTCCCGTCCCGCTCAGTCAATCGGAGGAATCGAAACGCCGACGGCGTTCGGACTTAGCCTTACAACGGCTACTCGAAGACATCGCTCGGTCGAGGCGACCGCTCGCTCAGGTGGGGTAGTTTCGGTGAACTTGCCTCATCTGTCACTACCACATTTCTAGTTTGAGGGTAAATTTATCATTTTTGGGGTAATTTAAATTTATTAAAATTAATTAGAATTTATGGGAATTTTTAGGAATTATTTTGGAATTGTTTGGACTAGTTTGATTTTTGACTAGTATTGACTCATGTAGACCAACCTAGGAGCTAACCCTAGTTAGCTGGCCTTGGTTAGGATTTATGACTCTAGTCTAACCTAGCCCAATCTATGGTTAGATTATTAGAACCTATTTAGCTATAGAAATTAGAAAGCCATAAGCCATGACTTATGACTTAGAGTCTTTATTAATTAAATAAACCATAGCCCATGTAACTTGGCCCAAGCCCAAACTACCAAACCCTAACCCTAAGAGTGAGTGGTCGGCCACCTAGGTGTCTTAGGATTCCCCCACTATAAAACCCCTCCTAATTTCTAGGGCTAGCCTCCTTTCCTTAGGAAATCTATTTCAAGAAGAAAGAGGTGAGCTCCCATCTTTAGAAATTCATAATAAATCCATTTTAGGTCCTTTTTCCCTCAAACTAGTTGCATTAGATCCTAAAATCAATCCTCTTGCTGCTAGTATTGGTTATTTGCAGGGAAACAACAATTTGTGAGATTTTGGGTGGCTTGAGGAATCTTTCCATTTGGGGCTTTTTTACCCATAGCTCAAGAATAGGTAATCTCTCCATTTCTCCATGGATTTTCATTTTGTCTTCATCAATAGGAAGCCCTAGGTGTCCTTGTGCTGTAGGAATAGGGTTTGCTCGATTTCGTGTCCTGTACGTGTCCGTATCGGACACGTATCAGAGAACAGCATAGGTGTTCGACAAAATGCCACAAAGGGCATTTCGATCGAGATTTCGATTTGGGTTTGAATAGGAATGTTATTTTTACTATTACTTATGCATTTGTGATCTTCTGTGGTAGTGTTCATGTCGCTTTGTGTCGGTTTCGTGGAGTGGACACGCGCGTGCACACGCTCGTGTGTGTGCTACAGTGCTCCCCTGCCTATCGGGGTCTGTAGCGGACACGATACGACACTTTTTGGGCTGAAACTTTGGTGACACTTAGGACACGTGACTGACATGTCACAGACAAATTTTCAGCTCGTCTTATCGAGCGGTTTGGGAGACATCTCAACCGCACCGATTTTACACTGCACTGTGCATTGTTGTTTATTGCCACTGATACGGACCTCGTGTCCGACACTGACACGTTGTGGACACTGGCCAATGGGCCTATGGGGTAGCCCTATAGGTGGGCTACCTATGTGGGTGACCACGAGACTCCCTCGTGTCTTGTGTCGTGCACACGACACAAGTGCACGTGTGCACGAGACAGTGCACTGGACAGTGCACTGTTGTACCCGTTTGGGTTTTGTTTCAGTTGGATACGTTGTGTCCACTTTCATGGACACAAAACACTTGGGTAGCATGCACTCTTTATGCTTAATTGTTACCAACCCCTGTAATTGCATTTTTAATTCTAATTTCATTATTAACTGTCATTTTCCTATTTTTTTCTGAAACATAGTATTATTTCCTGTTCCCAGTTTTGAAAACTGGAACTTGTCACCAGTTTAAACCATTTAAGCTCTGTTAAATGTTGGGTTTTAGTTCCTAGATATGTACTCCTATATCTAAACTGTTAGTGTGTCGATTTGGGAGTCATTTCGTGGAGTTTATGTTTTGTTTGGGGAGCTTGCAACTAGGGGACTGAAACTGAACTGTTTGAATACTATGAACTGAATTCCTTGCTTAAGTGTATGGTTCAACTTATGAAGTGAAACCTGAGATTGAAGTTGGTTTAACCCAGTTATGGACTGATTTGGGGTTCAATAGAAACCTATGTGTTGGTTTTGATGTGTGTGATACACTACTTCATTTAAAACTGGTTTTCTGGAACTGTCAAGTTGAGAACTTCCTAGATTTGAATTGGGTTCATATATAGATGTTCCTGTCATCCATACATCTATCTACCCACTGCTCCTATGCACTATCATGTGTAACACACAGGTACAATGTTACATATGTACATACTATGCAATTGTGATACGCTCTTAACTAATTTGATGTCAAATGGTCATGATAATTCCTGTACAACTTGTTAGTTCACTGTTTTGTGGTTCACACAGCTTTTCTCTCATTTCCTGCACAAACAAACTATGCACACCCCTTTTCACTCACTTTTTCTGTGCAACATAACACAGCATACCCTATATCACACCTACCCTTTATGCATTGGCACACACATTTTTCCCTCTTTATTTCCCTGTTGCATTGCCTGCAAACACAAAGTACAGACACACACAATATTTTCCTTCTCTTGACAGTTACAATTGTACACACTTTATTCACTGTTGTAATTCCTGTACCTTGTTAACTGTCCATACATAGCTACACCTATACATACACAATTCATGTTTCACACACACACAAGCACCCTCTCTCTCATTCTCTATATTCCTAGTCTTTACATGTGTAGGCTATGGATTGTATGTAGGCACATATAATATATGTGTAAATTGTATGAGTATATATATATACTTCTATGTTTAGCTAATGTTGTAGGGTTTATACTTGGCCTAGAGATATGTATGTATAATTATGTGGTGCTTAAATCAATGGGTGTAATGGTGAGGATGTAGACTTGTTAAAGTATTCTAGTATTAGCTACTAGCTATGTTGTGATATAGCTAGTATAGGCTTGCATAGCCTTGTTAGGGTTGTGCTAGCTAGTGTAGATTGGTATAGCCTAGTTTAGACTTGGTTGACCTAGTTTGACTTCTAGGGTTGACCAGATTTGACCAAGAGTTGACTTTGGCCTAGATTGACCTAGAATCATGTAGAATGCATAGTAGGACTGCATTACACTATTCTGGACTTGTTGTGACTTGTGCTGTTCTGATTAGGAGCCAGACACCACTTCTTGGACGGTACTTTTCATATTGGACACTCAGATACAGGCGAGTACATTCTCTGATCATTTTATATCCTGTTTAGAATTATTTCCTGCAGTAGATTACTTTACTTGTACTGTCACGTTGGTCACGTGGATTGGTACTATATGGATCCCTTCTTGAGATGTTATCCTTAGGGAGCATCGGGTACTACATGTTCTGTGCGTTTTACTTACATGGCGTATCACTATGCTTCATTGGTTCTTTGATCACTTACGACATATACTCTTATGATCATAGAGTCTTCCTAGAATCCTTATCCCATTTATGGGACTACTATGTATCACCTTCGGGGTCTATCACCTTCGGGGTCTACTACCCTTCGGGGGCTGTTACATAGCATCATATAATATAACCTGGCTGGATCCTTGTGTATTGATTGGGGGTACGGGGGAGTAGAATTGGACATGTGAATAATATCCAAGTAGTGTAGTATCAGAATCTCTTCCATAGTGTAGCATCAGAATCTCCTATGCCATTTACATGTCTATATTGTACTCTGACTCACTAGTCACATGATAGTTCTCTATTTATTGTAGATATTTCTCTTACAGCTTTCTCTCTCTGTTTACATACTGCACTTCTTTCAGTACTTGTATCTTACTTTACTGCATGATTATATCTTCTAACCTGCTATGATCTGTTGAGATGTACTGTACTCGCTCATGTCCTGACTGGCCTGTTGAAAATATTACAGAGGACGAGAAGGAGGTTTGCCTGGACACTTACTACGGGGCAGCCTTAGATGACACTTGCGAGCTGGACCCTCAGGAGGACCCAGCTCTAGCTGAGGATATCACCCCGATTGCCTAGATTAGATTAGTTAGGCTTATCTTACTTTATGCAGCCTTGAGACATGTTTTAGTTAGACTTTATTTGGAGTTCAGAGTTGTATATATTCTTTCATCTGAGACCTTGTACTGTTGGATATTGCTGAGATTATCTTAGACTACTGTTATTTCATCTATTTATTTCCTTGAGTTCTATTTCATTTCGTGCTATCTCTTCCTTAGTTGTGATTGAGTTTTACTGTTATGTTACCCCCATTCGGGGAGTATAAACTGTTTAGATATATTGTTAGATGTATGTTGACCTAGGACAGCGCTCTACCGCCGACACTGCGGCGTAGGCTGGGCGTTGTTACGTTCTCGTACCCTCACAGTGGGTGCGGGTCGTGACACGTTTTTAGTGGTGGCCCATGCAGGTCTAGACTAGAAGTGTAGTGGTACTCGAACTAGAGTATCACTGCAGCCTGCTATAGGATATAGGACATTAATTTTAAGATACTCAATCACTTTAGGAAAATTTCTTTTATTGCCATCTAAATCCTTTGTCAGCTGATCCTTTGAATTATAATTGTCTGCCTTTGTTATTTCGCTTCTTTCTCAGAAATTGATACTCTTGTTTGTCTATCTTCAGGATGGTAGAGACTAGATCGCAGCGTGCCATTCATGAGGATGCTACAGAGGGGACTACTACCTCTCAGCCAGCACGGCGAGGCCAGGGGACTGCAGCTCCTGCCACCTCAGCTCGTGTTGAGACCTCGGCAGCCGCAACAGGAGGTATGCATCCACCGACTGGGAGGCAGGACCCGGTCATTCCAGAGGATCCTTTCCAGCCGCCACCGCCTCCAGGACATGTGGACACAGCTCAGATGTTCGCGTATTTCCAGCAGTTCATGGACCGACAGCAGGCTCGGCAGGACAGAGGCATGGAGTTGGCCGTCACGACAGCCACAGCTCGACCAGTGGTGCAGCAGCCGAGGACACCGGGGATCGAGCAGTTTCAGAAGATGAGCCCCAGAGACTTTCTGGGGACAGAGGGGATCTTATATGCTGATGAGTGGATCGAGCATATAGAGGAGATCTTCCGCTTGGCCAGGATTCTAGCAGACCTTCAGATCGAGGCCGCAGCTAGCCGGATACGAGATCTTGCTCGCACCTGGTATCAGTCAGACCCCAAGGTGGGGGTACCGGGGCAGACTTGGGAGCAGTTCAGGGGCTTCTTCAAGAAGAAGTTCTTTCCAGATTCAGCAGTCAGAGCCTTAGAGTCGTAGTTTGAGAGCTTGGTCCAGGGGAGCCTCTCAGTAGAGGAGTATGCTGGAGAGTTTGGTCGTCTCGACAGGTTCGTGGAGGGCTTGAGCGAGACGGCGAAGGCCCAGAGGTTCCGGAAGGGTCTGGTCAAGGAGGTCAAGTCCCTGACCAAGGGCAGCAGGGATGCTACATTTGAGGAGATCTTGACGGGGGCCCTGTTGGCTGAGGATGATCTTGAGCTTAGGCTCAAAAGGGGAAGGGACCCAGTTGGAGGCAACAGCAGCGGGGGCCAGGCCAAGAGGCCCCACTTTCAGCATTAGCAGCTGAGGCAGTTTCAGCCGCAGCCGATCCAGCAGAGGCCAGTTCAGCAGCAGCAGCCGAGACAGCACCGGCAGGGTCAGAGACAGGGAGTCACTTGTGCCTACTGCAAGAAGCCTAGGCACGTCTTCAATGAGTACCGGAAGAGGCTGGGCCTGTGCATGGTGTGTGGTTCAGCATACCACCAGATGAGGGAGTGCCGTATGGGACGGGTAGCTCCGGGAGAAGGAGGAGGAGCCAGAGCTCCAGTGGGCCAGCAGCGGGGACCAGTCCTGCCGATGCAGCAGCAGAGGTTTGTCCAGCACCAGTAGCAGGCCAGGGGAGGCCAGCAGGGGCGAGCTTTCACCATGGCAGCTGGAGAGGCAGAGGTGACTGGAGAGCTGATTGCAGGTTCGATTCTTCTTGACTCCAGTCCAGCATTTGCCTTATTCGATTCCGGTGCTTCGCATAGCTTCATATCAGTATCTTTTACGATTAGACACGATATCGTAGCTGAATCGTTGCCTAGGACTTACAAGATCACGATCGGGGGTGGTATTATCCTCGTGAGTGATATTTGTAAGGGTTGGAGAGTAGTTTTGGGAGGCCGTGAGTTGGAGGTGAGCCTGCTCGTAATGCCATTGCCGAACTACGATATAGCACTAGGCATGGATTGGTTGAGCAGGCACCACGCCGGCATTGATTGCAGAGGGGGTAGAGTTCTCTTCAGAGCGCCGGGGGAGCCAGAGTTCGAGTACTCCAGACGTCAGGCAGAGCAGAGCAGCGGAGTCTTCTATGGGGTCTCGGTCGAGGAGCAGACGATTCCACACCCCTTAATAGCAGATTATATGGATGTTTTCCCAGAGGAGTTGCCGGGACTGCCCCAGACAGGGACATAGAGTTCTCGATAGACTTGGTTCCAGGAGCGGAACCCATCTCTCAGCATGTCTATCTGGTGAACAACAGCGAGCTGGTGGAGCTGAAGAAGCAGGTGGATGAGCTACAGGACAAGGGCTTCATCCGCTCGAGTTCGTCACCATGGGGTGCACCAGTGTTGTTCGTGCCGAAGAAGGATGGGTCAGTACGCATGTGTATTGACTATAGGGCACTCAACAACCTCACGATCAAGAACAAATACCCACTGCCGCGGATCGACGATCTATTTGACCAGTTGAGCGGAGCTCGGGTATTTTCCAAGATTGATCTGAGGTCGGGATATCACCAGGTAAAGGTGAAGAGGGAGGATATTCCCAAGACCGCTTTCAGGACGCGGTATGGACAGTTCGAGTTTTTGGTTACGCCGTTTGGGCTAACCAATGCACCAACAGTTTTATGAACCTTATGAATAAGGTGTTCCACCAGTATCTGGATCAGTTTGTGGTAGTGTTTATTGACGATATCTTAGTATATTCGAAGACTGAGGAGGAGCACGAGGAGCATTTGAGGATCGTGCTGGAGACTCTCAGGAAGGAGCAGCTTTATGGGAAGCTCTCCAAGTATGAGTTCTTCTTGGATCGGGTGGACTTCTTGGGGCATGTGGTGACTGGAGATGGTATCTCAGTTGACCCCAAGAAGATTGTAGCAGTTGAGGCATGGGCAGCGCCAACTTCAGTTGCAGAGATCAGGAGTTTCCTGGGGCTGGCAGGGTATTATCGGAGATTCGTGCAGGATTTCTCCCGGATTGTAGAGCCGTTGACACGGTTGACCCGGAAGGATGCTGAGTATGTTTGGTCAGAGGAGTGTCAGGCAGCTTTTGATGAGTTGAAGAAACGGCTTACGACAGCTCCGATTCTGACATTGCCTTCAGGATCAGGTGGTTTCACTATTTATAGTGATGCTTCAGGAAAGGGGCTGGGTTGTGTGTTGTAGCAGCACGAGAAGGTAATTGCCTATGCTTCCAGGCAATTGCGTCTCCATGAGAAGAACTACCCTACCCACGACCTGGAGCTGGCAGCGGTGATATTTGCTCTGAAGCTGTGGAAGCATTATCTGTATGGTGAGAGGATGGAGATCTTCACAGATCACAAGAGTTTAAAGTATGTGTTCACTCAGAAGGAGTTGAACATGAGATAGCGCAGATGGTTGGAGTTGATGAAGGACTTCGACATTGCACTGCAGTATCATCCAGGGAAGGCCAACGTGGTTGCCGATGCCTTGAGTAGGTATCCGACAGCCATGTGTTTGACCATGGATCGGCATTTGCTTGCCGACTTGGAGAGCCTTGGGATTGAGGTGATCGTGCCGGGAGTGCAGATGCAGCTATGGGGGATGCAGATTCAGTCAGACTTGGTGGAGAGGATCAAGTCGGCACAGTTTGAGGACGTTGCTCTACGGTGTCTCCAGGAGCAGGTTCGAACAGGTTTGCTGGAGGGCGAGTTTTCTCTTGCAGAGGATGGTGCCTTGAGGCACGGTTCCAGATTATGTGTGCCCAGTGGAGATCTCAGGGAGCAGGTTATGCAGGAGGCCCACAGATCTCAGTACTCTATACACCCGGGTGCCAACAAGATGTACCGAGATCTGCGGGAGCATGTATGGTGGTCAAGAATGAAGCGGGAGGTGGCTCGCTTCGTGGCTAGGTGTTTAGTCTGCCAGCAGGTCAAGGCAGAGAGACGGAGGCCCGGTGGATTGTTGCAGCCGCTGCCCATTCTCGAGTGGAAATGGGAGCATATCACGATGGACTTCATTTCAGGATTGTCGCGTACTCCAGGAGGAAAAGACGTGATTTGGGTCATCGTTGACAGGTTGACCAAATCGGCCCACTTCTTGCCATTCAAGGTGGGTACGTCTACAGAGAGGCTGGCGGAGATGTATATACGGCAGATAGTCAGGATCCACGGAGTTTCGGTCAGCATCGTCTTAGATCGGGATAGCCATTTTATTTCCTATTTCTAGAGGAGTCTGCAGACCAGCTTGGGCACTCAGCTCAAGTTTAGTACTGCATACCACCCCCAGACGGACGGACAGTCAGAGCGGACTATTCAGACCCTTGAGGATATGCTGCGGACGTGCGTCTTGGACTTTGGAGGTTCCTGGGAGGATCATCTTCATTTAGTGGAGTTTGCCTACAATAATAGTTTCCAGGCCAGCATTGAGATGTCACCTTTCGAGGCTCTGTACGGGCGTAGGTGCCGTACACCCTTATCCTGGGATGATGTAGGTGAGCGAGCTTTACTGGGGCCAGAGATGGTTGTTGATGCGGCCGAGAAGGTGAAGCTCATCAGGGACAGACTTCGCGTGGCGCAGGACAGACATCGGCACTGGGCCGATAGCCACCGAAGGCCCTTGGAGTTTGAGGTACGGAGTAGAGTAGGATAAGATTTAGGTTGTTGTTTATGATTTTTGATCATGTTTGTTTATTATAATTAATTGAGACCTTGCTTGTGATTAGGTCGGAGACCAGGTTTTCTTGAGGATATCTCCAACTCGTGGTACGATACGTTTTGGTGGAGACGGAAAGCTTAGCCCGCGCTTCATCGGCCCTTTCGTTATCAGCGGGAGAGTCGGTGACGTGGCTTACAGGCTAGACTTGCCGCCTGTACTTGTGGGGGTCCACAACATATTTCATGTATCACAATTGAGACGGTACGTGGCTGACCCTAGCCATGTGCTCGATCATTCAGAGATAGAGGTTGGGCCTTCTCTCAGCTATCCAGAGCAGCCAGTAGAGATTCTGGATCGACGGAAGAAGGTTCTGAGGAACCAGGTGATACCTTTGGTGTGCGTCACATAGAGGCATCATTCTCCAGGAGAGTCTATCTGGGAGTGGGAGGATGAGATGCGCGAGCGGTACCCTTATCTTTTTGGACCGTGAGGTATGCTTCTATCCTTCTCATCAGTTGTATTTCGTCTTTCAATTTCGAGGACGAAATTCTTTTAAGAAGGGTAGATTTGTCACTACCACATTTCTAGTTTGAGGGTAAATTTGTCATTTTTGGGATAATTTAAATTTATTAAAATTAATTAGAATTTATGGGAATTTTTAGGAATTATTTTGGAATTGTTTGGACTAGTTTGATTTTTGACTAGTATTGACTCATGTAGACCAACCTAGGAGCTAACCCAAGTTAGTTGGCCTTGGTTAGGATTTGTGACTCTAGTCTAACCTAGCCCAATCTATGGTTAGGTCATTAGAACCTATTTAGCTATAGAAATTAGAAAGCCATAAGCCATGACTTATGACTTAGAGTCTTTATTAATTAAATAAACCATAGCCCATGTAACTTGGCCCAAGCCCAAACTACCAAACCCTAACCCTAAGAGTGAGTGGCCGGCCACCTAGGTGTCTTGGGATTCCCCCACTATAAAACCCCTCCTAATTTCTAGGGCTAGCCTCCTTTCCTTAGGAAATCTATTTCAAGAAGAAAGAGGTGAGCTCCCATCTTTAGAAATTCATAATAAATCCATTTTAGGTCCTTTTTCCCTCAAACTAGTTGCATTAGATCCTAAAATCAATCCTCTTGCTGCTGGTATTGGTTGTTTGCAGAGAAACAACAATTTATGAGATTTTGGGTGGCTTGAGGAATCTTTCCATTTGTGTCACGCCCCAGTACCGAAATACGGAGACGGACTAGGCCAGCTACTCCATATGAGGTACGTAACGTCATACGGCGATCGTAGCTGTCGAGAGACTAGGGGTACATGCTACAATCAAGTCTCCTATGGTCCCACAGAGTTCTATGTCTCAATCAATCAAATCACATCAGCAAATAAATGAACATTAAAGATAAAGCAGTAAGGCGTCCCTGACGCTTCATCAAAATGATCATGAGAGACTAGCTTTATAATTTAGCTATCTCAGAGAGTCAGGAGTACAAAATTATACACAGCTGCAGTCTCTTTAGTTACAATTATGTACTGACACAAAATATCGAGTAATCCGGCTAACAGGTGCCGGTGGCTAAACGCCGCAAAAGTATAAGCAGGAGTGGTGGAGAAGAAACCCACTCGAGTCCCCGAACCGCCATGCTCCTAGTATGCACCATAGATGTCAGGGAGGAAGATCGTGTCCTCCGGCTCTGCTACGAGATCTGGCCAAACAAAACCAGCAGGGTCAGCCCCGAATAGCAAGTACCGCCAAAGGGGCACAAGAGTTAAGATTAAAAACCCAGTTAATAGAATGATTGATAATAGTAATACTTATGCTACTATTATAGGGTAGCGCAACATCTTCGAACCCATATGGCACCCTTACAACCAAACAAGGACAAAAGGTGCCGCATGGAGTCGGGACGTGTCGTACTCTATAACATTCACATAAGTTAAAAGGTATAAACAATAAAACCTCCTGATCGTGACTTCGGTCGATAGCCTATCGCAGCACAACCAACCCAACAATCAAATAAGAACATGGGTTGTATCATGTACCATGATAGACCATGTTCCTCAGTCATTCACAGAAGTAGCACTTCACAACCAGAATGAGTCTTCCGTTCATAACTTCGGTCCACGGCCTGTCATAGTACGATAACCAACCCAACAATCAAACAAGAACATGGGTTGGATCACGTACCATGACAGTCCGCTTTCCTCGGTTATTCACGGAAGGTAATAGGACACAAGCAAGTCGTTTTCACGGCCAATCAAGTCTACGAGTTTCTAGTGGGACGAGGTTATCCTCGCATCATGTTATTTAGAAATCCTCAGATCGTATCTTTCCAGCAAGGCTAGCCAACCCAGGGGTTCGTGTAGACAGGTATGATTGAGCACAGGTCCCTCGCAAGGCCACCTTGCCAAAACATATAATATATAGCAGGAATTAATCGGATACAGTCATCCACTCGTTGCAGATGACACAGTATCCGTGGAGACCAGCCGGCGTGTCGAGATAATATCTCAAGGCGGCTGGTGTAACACGATCTCGAGATTTTGCCCTCCCCATGCATCTAGTATATTTAGTTGCCTAGTTTAACCCTAGGTGAAATCTTGGACTCACATGCTGTGGCCTGCATGATTATCCTCCTAAAGTCGTACTTTAGTACGAGTACCCCAAAGAGGATCCATGTCAATCAGTATGTCAACATGTGCTACCCTCCTTAGTGTAAAGCATCATTACAAATACGCCACGTGGAGTTACGAGTCATTTGTCGAGCATGAACAAGAACTGGGACATTCAGTTACATGTATCAGGTAGGAACTCTTTGTTCTCCGGGGTCACATTAGTGCTCATATCATGCTCGGGATAAAAGGCGTAAGGATATAAAATGGTCATATAATATCTGATAAAATATCAAAAGCGTACGCACAAAAGCACGCACGCTCAAGGGGTGAAAAGTCACGCAGGCTTACTCAAGGCAGCGTGCGTGAAAAGTCACACAGGCTCACTCAAGGCAGCGTGCGTGAAAAGTCACGCAGGCTCACTCAAGGCAGCGTGCGTGAAAAGTCACACAGGCTCACTCAAGGCAGCGTACGTGAAAAGTCACACAGGCTCACTCAAGGCAGTGTGCATGAAAAGTCACGCAGGCTCACTCAAGGCAGCGTGCGTGAAAAGTCACGCAGGCTCAAGGAGAGAGCTGCATGAAAAGTCACGCAGGCTCAAGGAGAGAGCTGCGTGAAAAGTCACGCAGGCTCACGGGAAGAGCTGCGTGAAAAGTCACGCAGGCTCACGGGGAGAGCTGCATGAAAAGTCACGCAGGCTCAAGGGAAGAGCTGCGTGAAAAGTCACGCAGGCTCAAGGAGAGAGCTGCGTGAAAAGTCACGCAGGCTCAAGGAGAGAGCTGCGTGAAAAGTCATGCAGGCTCACGGGGAGAGCTGCGTGAAAAGTCACGCAGGCTCAAGGGAAGAGCTGCGTGAAAAGTCACGCAGGCTCAAGGAGAGAGCTGCGTGAAAAGTCACGCAGACTCACGGGAAGAGACACGCTTCCAACAGGAAGCGTGCTCAAACAGAAGCACACTGCTCACTGTCTTCTCCAAACAGCAAGAATACCATGGCTGAACCGAAGCTTCAAAGCATCATAACTTGGCCATCCGAACTCCAAATCCAGATTTCCAAGGTTCCAACTTGGGTGAAACTGAATGCTCTTCCACATGGAAGCATCAAAAACCTATAAAATCCAACTAAAGTAGATCAAACCATGCAAAATCCGAAAATGATTAAAACTTATATCTACAAAAATCAAAGCTTCAAAATGGAAACTTCCAAGTTCTAAACTAGTATAGATTGAGGAGAAGAACATATTTTGGTAAATAGTTTTGTAAGAAATCATTGACAAAATTGTGGATCCATCTCTTGAGCAAGTTGGTACTTGCCTTGGTTGGTGGAGGAAATAAATGAGAGGAAGTAAATGAGAGGAGAGAGAATGAGATGAGTTATATATATAAAGATCTTGGACCCATGGGTTCATAATGAACCAAAGGGTTCAAGATGAACCATTGGTGAACCAAGAATAGGTTACCCAAATGAGCCAAAACTGTAGACCCAAATGCAGAAAATAAATTAGGAAATAATATTTTGTCGAATATTTTTGGGAAATGCATGAAGAAATACTGCATAATAAATATCGTATAAATTCAAGGTAAATATAATTATCGGTTTACGTATTAAAATACGTATTCCAGGATCGGGGAGTGACAATTTGGGGCTTTTTTACCCATAGCTCAAGAATAGGTAATCTCTCCATTTCTCCATGGATTTTCATTTTGTCTTCATTAATAGGAAGCCCTAGGTGTCCTTGTGTTGTAGGAATAGGGTTTGCTCAATTTCGTGTCATGTACGTGTCCGTATCGGACACGTATCAGTGAACAGCATAGGTGTTCGACGAAATACCACAAAGGACATTTCGATCGAGATTTCGATTTGGGTTTGAATAGGAATGTTAGTTTTACTATTGCTTATGCATTTGTGATCTTCTGTGGTAGTGCTCGTGTCGCTTTGGGTCGGTTTCGTGAAGTGGACACGCGCGTGCACACGCTCGTGCACGTGCTACAGTGCTCCCCTGCCTATCGGGGTCTGTAGCGGACACGACACGACACTTTTTGGGCTGAAACTTTGGTGACACTTAGGACACGTGACTGACATGTCACAGACAAATTTTTAGCTCGTCTTATCGAGCAGTTTGGGAGAAATCTCAACCGCACCGATTTCATACTGCACTGTGCATTGTTGTTTATTGCCACTGATACGGGCCTCGTATCCGACACTGACACGTTGTGGACACTGGCCAATGGGCCTATGGGGTAACCCTATAGGTGGGCTACCTATGTGGGTGACCACGAGACTCCCTCGTGTCTTGTGTCGTGCACACGACACAAGTGCACGTGTGCACGAGACAGTGCACTGGACAGTGCACTGTTGTACCCTTTTGGGTTTTATTTTAGTTGGACACGTTGTGTCCACTTTCATGGACACAAAACACTTGTGTAGCATGCACTCTTTATGCTTAATTGTTACCAACCCCTGTAATTGCATTTTTAATTCTAATTTCATTATTAACTGTCATTTTCCCATTTTTTTCTGAAACATAGTATCATTTCCTGTTCCCAGTTTTGAAAACTGGAACTTGTCACCAGTTTAAACCATTTAAGCTCTGTTAAATGTCGGGTTTTAGTTCCTAGATATGTACTCCTATATCTAAACTGTTAGTGTGTCGATTTGGCAGTCATTTTGTGGAGTTTATGTTTTGTTTGGGGAGCTTGCAACTAGGGGACTGAAACTGAACTATTTGAATACTATGAACTGAATTCCTTGCTTAAGTGTCTTATGAAGTGAAACCAGAGATTGAAGATGGTTCAACCCAGTTATGGACTGATTTGGGGTTCAATAGAAACCTATGTGTTGGTTTTGATGTGTGTGATACACTGCTTCATTTAAAATTGGTTTTCTGGAACTGTCAAGTTGAGAACTTCCTAGATTTGAATTGGGTTCATATGTAGATGTTCCTGTCATCCATACATCTATCTACCCACTGCTCCTATGCACTATCATGTGTAACACACAGGTACAATGTTACATATGTACATACTATGCAATTGTGATACACTCTTAACTAATTTGATGTCAAATGGTCATGATAATTCCTGTACAACTTGTTAGTTCACTGTTTTATGGTTCACACATATTTTCTCTCATTTCCTGCACAAACAAACTATGCACACCCCCTTTCACTCACTGTTCCTGTGCAACATAACACAGCACACCCTATACCACACCTACCCTTTATGCATTGGCACACACATTTTTCCCTCTTTATTTTCCTGTTGCATTGCCTGCAAACACAAAGTACACACACACACAATATTTTCCTTCTCTTGACAGTTACACTTGTACACACTTTATTCACTGTTGTAATTCCTGCACCTTGTTAACTGTCCACACATAGCTACACCTATACACACACAATTCATGTTTCACACACACACAAGCACCCTCTCTCTCATTCTCTATATTCCTAGTCTTTACATGTGTAGGCTATGGCTTGTATATAGGCACATATAATATATGTGTAAATTGTATGAGTATATATATATACTTCTATGTTTAGCTAATGTTGTAGGGTTTATACTTGGCCTAGAGATATGTATGTATAATTATGTGGTGCTTAAATCAATGGGTGTAATGGTGAGGATGTAGACTCGTTAAAGTATTCTAGTATTAGCTACTAGCTATGTTGTGATATAGCTAGTATAGGCTTGCATAGCCTTGTTAGGGTTGTGCTAGCTAGTGTAGATTGGTATAGCCTAGTTTAGACTTAATTAGACTTGGTTGACCTAGTTTGACTTCTAGGGTTGACCAGAGTTGACCAAGAGTTGACTTTGGCCTAGATTGACCTAGAATCATGTAGAATGCATAGTAGGACTGCATTATACTATTCTGGACTTGTTGTGACTTGTGCTGTTCTGATTAGGAGCCAGACACCACTCCTTGGACGGTACTTTTCATATTGGACACTCAGATACAGGCGAGTACATTCTCTGATCATTTCATATCCTGCTTAGAATTATTTCCTGCAGTAGATTACTTTACTTGTACTGTCACGTTGGTCACACGGATTGGTATTATATGGATCCCTTCTTGAGATGTTATCCTTAGGGAGCATCGGGTACTACATGTTCTGTGCGTTTTACTTATATGGCGTATCACTATGCTTCATTGGTTCTTTGATCACTTACGACATATACTCTTATGATCGTAGAGTCTTCCTAGAATCTTATCCCATTTATGGGACTACTATGTATCACCTTCGGGGTCTATCACCTTCGGGGTCTACTACCCTTCGGGGGCTGTTACATAGCATCATATAACATAACCTGGCTGGATCCTTGTGTATTGATTGGGGGTACGGGGGAGTAGAATTGGACATGTGAATAATATCCAAGTAGTGTAGTATCAGAATCTCTTCCATAGTGTAGCATCAGAATCTCCTATGCCATTGACATGTCTATATTGTACTCTGACTCACTAGTCACATAATAGTTCTCTATTTATAGTAGATATTTCTCTTACAGCTTTCTCTCTCTGTTTACATACTGCACTTCTTTCAGTACTTGTATCTTACTTTACTGCATGATTATATCTTCTAACATGCTATGATCTGTTGAGATGTACTGTACTCGCTCCTGTCCTGACTGGACCTGTTGAAAATATTACAGAGGACGAGGAGGAGGTTTGCCTGGACACTTACTACGGGGCAGCCTTAGATGACACCTGCGAGCTGGACCCTCAGGAGGACCCAGCTCTAGCTGAGGATATCACCCCGATTGCCTAGATTAGATTAGTTAGGCTTATCTTACTTTATGCAGCCTTGAGACATGTTTTAGTTAGACTTTATTTGGAGTTTAGAGTTGTATATATTCTTTCATCTGAGACCTTGTACTGTTGGATATTGCTGAGATTATCTTAGACTACTGCTATTTCATTTATTTATTTCCTTGAGTTCTATTTCATTTCGTGCTATCTTTTCCTTAGTTGTAATTGAGTTTTACTGTTATGTCACCCCCATTCGGGGAGTATAAACTGTTTAGATATATTGTTAGATGTATGTTGACCTAGGACAGCGCTCTACCGCCGACACTGCGGCGTAGGCTGGGCGTTGTTACGTTCTCGTACCCTCACAGTGGGTGCGGGTCGTGACATCATCTTTGCCTTCACATAATAATACGCATGTTTTCAACTTGCATAAATAGGCTTAATAATAAAATAGATGAATCCACATAGCCAAAGAAAATAATCCCGATGGGTCGAAATGAGTTAGAACATGGAAAAATGTCCAATGGTCGGCTTAGAGTTGGTGCACGACGTGCTTTGAAAATGACACTCGGTCCTTCGTCCCGTGGCTTGGGAGAAGGACAGTTGGTCTTCGACACAAAGTTATGAAATAGCCTAAGTCATAGGCGTCGCCTGCGTGAATGCTTGTTAAAGCATGCACGGTCCCGTCGAATTGCCCCGACACTTGAGTTGGCCTAAGTTATAGGCGTTGCCCGCGTAAATACTCGACAAAGCATGCACGTTTCCATAATACAAGGCTTGGCATAGCCTTTGCTCGTCCCTTGAGTCAAGTTATAGGCTCGATTAAGTTAGGCAAAGTTACGCCGATCAACCTAAGTCATTTCTAGTGCTGTCCCGCTCTTTCTGCGGTTGTCAAGTTAAATAGTCCCACGATCCCAAGGCCCGTCATATGAAGTATGACTTGGACGATAGCGTTGCGTAGATCGGAAGTCGGTTTGAGACACGATGGCACGGTCCTAGAGTTTTAAGGCACGGGCCACGGTTGATTCATTGAGTTTGGAAAGTGTTGTGAATATTTGTTCTTGAGTTGAATAAAATGATAGGGTAAGAAAGAAGAATGCTCGCGACTATGGGTCGTCGAGGCAAGATCTCAGAGGTGAGACGTATTGAACCAGGCCCTGAAAGAGATGATAACACTATAGCTGGAATGACTGTGTGAGACGTCAGTTGAGTCGAGTCTTGCATGGTCATGGACAACTTGTCGACAAGATAGAGTTTCCTCGAACGGCAGCCCGACGGAAGGGGACCAATTTTTGAGAAGCAGCATTAGCACGTGCTGGATGACCGCACAAGTTAGCGCAGAGGCTTGCCAGCGGGGCTAGCTACCCACCTGGCAAGGGCGGCCGCCTAACAAGCTAAAGGAGTCCAGGATGGCTCTGGGAGTCAGTGACCAAATCATATAGATGAGTCGGCATGGCGGCAAACCGCGTGTGTGCCTTTGGATTGAGTTGAGTTGTTGAATGTGTGTACAGTTGGAATACAATGTTTGGTCCTAAGATGTGGCATCAACATAGGCGACGTGCTTCAGCACGAGATGTGGCATCGAGTCTAATGTTGTCAGCATATAAGTTGCATAGTTTGGATGTAAGTTGTCCTGAGTCTAAGTCAGGAAAGGCTGCAAGGCAAAGTTGGTCGAGTGACACTTAACCCATAAGTCTTGATTGGGTCAGTAGATGATTTAGTAGCAAAGGGCCGCGAGGCGGCGATATGGTTGAGTCGCACATAGCTGCGAGGTACGGCACAAAGGATTTGTAGCACAGCCACACGGGAATGGAGCTTTATCGCGTAGTTGCGTCTCTGATTTTGGCCGAAAGGCAAGCACGACTTGATAGGTTAACGTTGTTTGAGTCGACATTGTTGTTGCAAGCACGGGATGGTCTAAAGACACAAATAGACAAGGCGTCGGTCATAAAACTGATCCTAAGGCAAGAGTAGAAAGTCAATAAAAAAGGGGACTATGTTGCACAAAGTAAAGTAAACGTGTTGGTTTTGTATGGGTGGGCGAGGAGCTCATTCCACCAGTACAGTTGAGTACTGACACCTACATAGTTTACATGTGCAGGCACAGGTAGAAGCTCGTGGCGCGGAGCTCGCTTGGATGCGTCGAGGCACGGAGTTCCTTGGCGATTCGAAGCGCGCGGCCGCATGGAGTAAAGACTTATACAGGACATAATGTATGGACGTAGCCTTCCGAAGCTTCCGCTGGATCAAGACTTGTAATTGAGAGATGAGAGAGAGCTGAGTGAACTTGTAAAATGTGAGAAGAGTAAGCTTGAGTGATTGCAATATTGGCCTTGCGCCCCCAATGTAACCTTTGTTTCAATATCAATAAAGAGCTTCTTTGTATAACTTGTGTTTGTTCTAAATTTCGCTGCTATTATTCAATATCTCTGCTTGGGACTTCTGTGCGACGACCCCGTCGCAGCCGCTGAAATCGGCCGTTATGGAACCCGCCTTGCACGAGCGCAATCTAGGCTCAGGCGGCATCACACCTTAGAGAGGACGATCGCTCCTACGGGAGCGGGACGTGACACTACTGCCATGTTAGACTTTACTGGAGTAAATAGATGGCCCAAAACAAAATAGGAATTAGAGTTTTGGATTATAAAAAATCAATTTGTTAACCCGACCAAGTCAAGCCTGGCTCAACTTACTTATACACAAATTCGAAGCTAGCAAAAAGGAACTAAACTCAAAGAATTGTCATAATTGGTACCAATCGAACACAAAATCACCTCTTAATCCCAAGTCCAACAACTTAGTTGCCAAACCCAACACCAAACCAAGTCCAACATTCTGACCATGCTCCCATTCTAAAAGAATTACACAGAAAGAAATCAAAGTCAGGCACTAGTCTAAGCCTGTAATCTTGAGCTGAAATAATATTACAACCCAGAAATTTAAATCTATTGACAAACTCAAGATTAAGTCTAAGTTCTCCTGAGCATGAATCAAATGCAATACACGTTTCTCTGATCGAATGTAGCAGTCTTCGGTCCAGCCTCTAAACTGAGTTCAAACTCCACCAGCTCAAAATAAAAAGGAAAACAAATCACCACAAAATCCCATCAAGCTATCAGAAGTATTATACAAAAGTAACATGGATTCAAATTGAATGAATTCCTCCCAACCAAAACATAATATACAATTTGAATAAAATATACAATAAAATTTAGGAATCAAATGAAACTAGAAAATAGAACAAGAATATTTATCAACCAATGGACTGCATTGCCACAGATCTTCGACTACGAAAAAATTCTCGGACGCAAATCAACCTTCAATTACACACAACGAGTGAAAGTGAGCACGACAAAATACCGATTCTATCCACATATTGGAACAAGACTGGGTCGGATACAAGCTGACAGATACACCCACACGACTCCAACACAGGTTCAGACCCTAATACCTGGACACACCTGCACTGGGACATGCCTATGGGACATGCCAACTCCAAACTCAAATTCAACGAGCAAGAAGTAGAGATTCAAAAGCAACAGAAGGATAACATCAATACCTGAAGGAAGAAAAATCCATGAGACACGCATCTCGGTGTCAGAAATGATCTGTGGACTCAACGACACTTGGAATTCCGTTGCAACATCGCAACAAACACATTGTGCACAAGAAAGAAAACCTTAGAGGAGCTGATATTGATCAAGAGAACAACCAAGAGTTAAGATCTTGATATTTTAGGTCCTATACACTCACCATCCTCCAATTTTTTTGATCGATCAAAACTTGATCCAACGAAACCTCCGATTTTGATTACAAACCATTCAGATCCAAACAACCTCAAGAGGAGCTTGATCCGAAGATCTACTCGTGTCAGATCTGGAAATTGAGTCCTCTGCTCCAATGGAATCAAGAAAACACATCTTAAAAGATTTACTCACATCTCATCGGAAGCAAGGAACAAATTCCCAAAGTATTTGCTCTACTGACCTAGATCAACGAAGACGAAGGTCTGCCGCCATGGGAAGAAGAGTCGAAGTCGAAAGCGTCGCCGGAAACAGGTGGATCGCCGAGAACAGAGAGTCATTGCCGTGGAATAAGCTGCTGGAGTAGAATCCCCTCTATGCCACCGCCGTCGTCGTCGAGAACTCCACGCGCATTGAAGGAGAGTTGGGCGGTTGTCGTGACCTAGCTGCCGGAGTAAATGTCCCTCGCCGCCGCTAATGCCTCTCGCCGTCGCCATGGAGGCCGGGCTTAGTCGCCGCTCACCATAACCGTCATCGAGATGAGCCGTTCGGCCGCCGGAGTCATGGCCGAACTCAATCAAGATTATGGTTAGGGTTTCGGTTTCAAGAGATTTGGGGGAGATGAGATTTGGGACGAGAAAACTCTAAGTGAGCTCGGCCATTCTTCAGGAGAGGACGGGAATGAAATAAACCATTCTCTCTCCTCCTCATATAATCAGAAGGAAAGGAAAATGGTGGGTTTACACTTAAACCTACCACAAATTGTTATTTGTAGAATTAACCCAAATGTTGTTAGAGTGGTTAGAAAAAGTTGTTACAAATATTGGAAAGCACTCCAAATTAGTTTGAAAACTTGGAAACACTCAAGATTAGTTATTTGATTAAATAAAGACTTCTCTTCAAAATAATAATTATGAAATAATAATAAAAAAGAAACAAACTTGAAGGTGAATTATTCTTTTAAAATATTCCAAAATTTACTAAATTGGGAAGGTGGGGTTACAAATCTTTCCCCCTTAGAAAAAATTTGTCCTCGAAATTTCAAAGAGCACATCACAATACATGAATGATACGAAATTCAAAATTAGTTTAGGCACGAGGGTAGATACACTAATGACTGTGTACGAAGATTCTAAAGACATGATTCGGCACGACAAGATGATCGAAAAAATTGGCACGATCAATAATGGTAAAACTTAATCAGTCACGAAGCGAAACAAGTTTAATTAAGAACAAATATGATAGTTACATACATGGAGTTGAATTAACTCGTTGTAGCAATGATCTAGAGTTAAACAGGTATGAGGTGAAATTAATTTTATTTATGACTTAGAGAATTAAATCACGAGGCACAACCTTCTAAGCACGATCTAATCGAAAGTTTAACACAAGTGGACTAGAACAAGATAGGAAAATCATGGTCAGATAGACATGATTTACGATTGATGTTTAGACAAGACACAAACAAAGTACGAAATCAAAACCTAGCAATGTATAATTGAGGAAATCAAATGATCTAACGATAAAATGTTAGAAGGAAAATTAGTAAGGGTTGATTGAGAAAACGTACGAAATACCCAGGAGGTATTAGTATCAAATCAGGATGAACGTGCAAGGATTTGTGATTCCCGAAAATTGATAATCATATGAAAGAGAAATATAGTCTCCATGGTACCCAAGAACATATAGGTATTTGAAATCACTTCGCTTAGAATCCCTGCCTTACCAGTGTACAACTGGCTGCAGCAAACCTTCGGTTCCGTAACTCAATTAACGATATGTTACCGAACACTTTGTCAACTTTATCAATTTTTAAACAATTATTAACGAAAAAACTCAAGAGATCAAATTTGAAGATTTTAGGACAGGTTTCGATAATACCCGAAAACCTAAAAATACCTGAAATTATTTTAACTTAAAATTTCTGCCTCACCAGTACGCTACTGGCTGCAGTGAACCCCCAGTCTCCATAATCCAGATAATGATTGCAGCGCACAACTGCCACACCTTATAGGTCATCGAATAGTCTCTCAACCTTATCCCTAGGAATTTTAAAAGGTTTCAAGGAATCTAAATGAGTTCCGATAGTCCAAGTCACAATAAAGATGATGTTATCTGTCTGTTAGAATACAAGGGTTTATTAGGTACTAAGAAGCAACAAGGGATCACATCAAAGAGTAGTGAGTACTAAAAGGACAAACCAGAGGGAACGAAGTTTTAAATAGTAACCGAAATCTCAAATGGCAACAACCCTATATAGGAAACAAAATCCCGAATAGATAACAATGTCCCGGAGTGGTGATCAGAAAGCAGAGTATAGAATATGAACAAAGTCTCGAATAACAACGAAATCTTGAATAGATCTCAAAGGGAAACGAAATCTCCAATAGGACACAAGTTTCAAATAGAAAATCAATTATCAACACAGTCGTGAATAAGAACAAAATCTTGAATAGAAAATCTCGACGATGAAGCAAGGTTTCGAACATGGGACAAGGTCTCAACAAGTCGTGAGTAGGAACTGAATCTTCAAAGTCTGGAATAGAAACAGAATCTCCGAATAGAAGACAAAATCTCGAACGAAAGCAAAGTCCCAAAATAGAAAACAGGATCTCAAAATATCGAATAGAATCAAAGTCACGAATAGAAAAAGAATCAATGGTTGAATAGGAAACAAGTAACCATGAAACAAGAGAAATCTCAAATAGGAGAACAGGTCGAAACAAAGTCGTGAACAGAACAATTTCTAAAAATAGAAAACAAGCCACGAATAGGAAACAAAATCTCATATAGGGAACAAGTCAAACCTCAGATTTGAAACAAAGTTTTCAAACAATGTCTTGAATGATGAATAGAAGCAAATATCGAATATGAATCAAATTCCAACAAGCCCCTAATAAAAAATCGAACCTCGAGTAGGAAACAAAATTTACAAATTGTAACAAGTTCCGAATGGGAAACACAATTTTCGAATAGAAGCCAAAATAGGAGACAAGGTCATGCATAGTGAACAGGGTATCTAATAGTGAACATGAAACAAACCTCGAATGGAAAAATAGAATCTTAAATAGAAACAGGGGTTTCGAATAGGAAACAAGATCTTTAGAATAGGAAACTTCATCTCGAATAAGGGCAGAGTTACAAACAAGATTCTAGAATAGAAAACAATCTCTAGAAATATATCTCGAATAGCAACCAAGGTTCCAGAATAGAAAACAAAGTCTAACAATCCTTGAATAGAAAACAAGGGAGTTTTAGGTGCTAAGAGGAAAATCCAAAGAAATTAGATTACGAATCACAATCCAAGGTTTTCTCCAACCATGCAAGATAGTCCTCTATTTTCAGTACTTCTTCAAGAACAGGAATCACTTCAATTTTTTCAGCTGTCCTGACGTAGGCTGGTCCTTGCGGTAGTGCTCTATGCGATTGTTGGATCTGGAGAGATGGGTCCCCTTGCTGCAGTCCTGGTGCTCCTCGTGCTCGTCCTTGGGCAGTGTGATCATCGGTCTCCGGGCAATCCTTGATCTGGTGTGCAGGCAATCCGCAGAACAAGCATAACTTCAGTCTCTTGCGGCACTCGTCGTAGTGGTGTCCTGGACGGCGGCAGAAAGCACAAATGGCCATTGTCTGAATCTGATGACGTAGCTGAAGAAGCGATGTCTGAGTGTGGCGACACTTTGCATATCCATAGTAGTCGCTATCCCCGTCATAAGTCTTCTTGTCTCTCCTGGCTTCAGCTTCCCGTCTTATTCTGTCATCTGCGCTACATTCTGGATCTCCTGGCTGGTGGCTCCAATCCTCAGAGACTTGGATGATCTTCAGAAGAGGCGGCTTCAGGTTCTCAATCTACTTCTCGGTGCAAAGAATGTGCTCGGTGTCAGGGAAGTCCAAAGATCTGAGAGTCTGGAAATCAGAAGTCCTTCCTGGCTCGGAGAGTGCATCCATAAGTCTGACTTAAAAAAGTATGACTTGCTCCCTTTGGGCATCAAGGAACTCTTGAAACATCTCCATCAACTGCGTACTACCCAAGGGGATAGTAAGGGCGATAGAAGGTAAAAAACTCGGAAGCCTCAAGTACAGGTAAATCGATAATTCCTATGTTGTGTGCTTGAACCATCTGAAAAATAAAAAACTGTTAAACGGCATAACTATTGATAATAAGCAATCCTAGTAATATGTATAACCTGACTTAGTAATATATACCCAGAACCATTTTCTTGCAATCCTATGCTGTGATGAGTTTTCCTTAGTCTAACAGGTTCCCCAATAGCACTCTATAGCCTAAGTGCCATTAGGATTGACCTGCATAGGCCACCACTAAAAACATGTCACGACCCGTTCCTGAATAATCGAACATGAGTCGGACACGTCCAGCCTACGTTGGAAGACTCAACGTAGTAAGCTGTATAAAGCTAGAGAAACTAACAAGTCAATATGAATAAGTACAAATCACAGCATCTATAAACCATCCCAGAAAGATCACCATAATCCACAAGTCCATATAACGTATAGGTACCAGAGTCAACATGAATGAAATACGCTATGAACTCTAAAAAAATAATATCTAGGAGTAAAGCTAAACACTCTAAACCTGAAGCCTCTAGCGAAGTCATGTCTCCCTCCTGCTCAGCTAAGATCTCGGACTCTGGCCCATAAGGTAGAACAATATTCTGCAAGTACACCTGTAACATATCCAGTCAGGAGCGAAGCAAAGTACAATCCTAGGTAATGAACAAGAACATCATGCTATAAAAAATGTACAAGAGAACATGTAAAGCACATAAAAGAATAAGAAAGTACATGAATGTAAAGTACAGAAAATAAAGTACAAGAATGTAAACCATGAACCTGAAGTACAAGACATAACATGTGAACAATGTTTGAAATACAACTAGCCTATGTGGCCGGCTGGGGTAAGTACAGGAATAAGCACAGTAGCACAGGAATAATGGTATGGCTTAGGGCCCACGTGCACGATATGAGGCCTAAGCTATCAACATGAATTTTTGATCTCTGGGTTTGGTATAGCTAGCGTATTTCTTCTCCCCGACCACAAGTAAGTACAAGAACATGAAAGTACAGGAGAACATGATATCGTGTTATGACGTGTCACAGGAAAAGCACAGGATATGAATATAAATGAACATAAACCATAGAATGTACCTGCCTTACTCCTGGTGATCAAGGGTAGGAAATAGAGCTGGATGTCCTCCTGTTAATGTGTACAAGTTGGTTAAGTTTAAATCATTAACAAAACTGCTAACTAGCTAATGACCTAATCTAATTCGTTATAGATACTAGCTAAACGTTGCCCAGCTAGCTAATTTCTTATCTATCTATTTTATCAATCACTTATACCCAATATCAATCTAGTAAAGTAGTAATTAAATATAACTATTATTAATTCAAAATAGTTGCTAAAGAAAAGGGCAAGTATTATATAACCTCTAAAATATTGTACTAAAGTTACCAAAGAATATTAAAGAAACATTAAACGGACATTAGAATAACTAATATGCCAATAATCCACCACACACCCTACTGCCATGTTAGACTTTACTGGAGTAAATAGATGGCCCAAAACAAAATAGGAATTAGAGTTTTGGATTATAAAAAATCAATTTGTTAACCCGACCAAGTCAAGCCTGGCTCAACTTACTTATACACAAATTCGAAGCTAGCAAAAAGGAACTAAACTCAAAGAATTGTCATAATTGGTACCAATCGAACACAAAATCACCTTTTAATCCTAAGTCCAACAACTTAGTTGCCAAACCCAACACCAAACCAAGTCCAACATTCTGACCATGCTCCCATTCTAAAAGAATTACACAGAAAGAAATCAAAGTCAGGCACTAGTCTAAGCCTGTAATCCTGAGCTGAAATAATATTACAACCCAGAAATTTAAATCTATTGACAAACTCAAGATTAAGTCTAAGTTCTCCTGAGCATGAATCAAATACAATACACATTTCTCTGATCGAATATAGCAGTCTTCGGTCCAGCCTCTAAACTGAGTTCAAACCCCACCAGCTCAAAATAAAAAGGAAAACAAATTACCACAAAATCCCATCAAGCTATCAGAAGTATTATACAAAAGTAACATGGATTCAAATTGAATGAATTCCCCCCAACCAAAACATAATATACAATTTGAATAAAATATACAATAAAATTTAGGAATCAAATGAAACTAGAAAATGGAACAAGAATATTTATCAACCAATGGACTGCATTGTCACAGATCTTCGACTACGGAAAAATTCTCGGACACAAATCAACCTTCAATTACACACAACGACTGGAAGTGAGCACGACAAAATACCAATTCGATCCACACATTGGAACAAGACTGGGTCGGACATAAGCTGACCGATACACCCACACGACCCCAACACAGGTTCAGACCCGAACACCTAGACACACCTGCACTGGGACACGCCTATGGGACATGCCAACTCCAAACTCAAATTCAACGAGCAAAAAGTAGAGATTCAAAAGCAACAGAAGGATAACATCAATACCTGAAGGAAGAAAAACCCATGAGACACGTATCTCGGTATCGAAAATGATCTGTGGACTCAACGACACTCAGAATCCTGCTGCAACATCGCAACAAACACATTGTGCACAAGAAAGAAAACCTTAGAGGAGCTGATATTGATCAAGAGAACAACCAAGAGTTAAGATCTTAAAATTTCAGGTCATATACACTCACCATCCTCCAATTTCTTTGATCGATCAAAACTTGATCCAGCGAAACCTCCGAGTTCGATTACGAACCATTCAGATCCAAACAACCTCAGGAGGAGCTTGATCCGAAGATCTACTCGTGTCAGATCTGGAAATTGATTCCTCTGCTCCAATGGAATCAAGAAAACACATATCAAAAGATTTACTCACATCTCATCAGAAGCAAGGAACAAATTCCCAAAGTATTCGCTCTACTGACCTAGATCAACGAAGACGAAGGTCTGCCGCCGTGGGAAGAAGAGTCGAAGTCGAAATTATTGTCGAAAACAGGTGGATCGCCGAGAACAGAGAGTCACCGCCGTGGAACAAGCTGTTGGAGTAGAATCCCCTCCATACCACCGCCGTCGTCGTCGAGAACTCCACGCACATTGAAGGAGAGTTGGGCGGTTGTCGTGACCTAGCTCCCGGAGTAAATGCCCCTCGCCGTCGCTAATGCCTCTCGTCGTCGCCATGGAGGCCGGGCTTAGTCGCCGCTCACCATAATCGTCGTCGAGATGAGCCGTTCGGCCGCCGGAGTCATGGCCGAACTCAATCAAGATTAGGGTTAGGGTTTCGGTTTCAAGAGATTTGGAGGAGATAAGATTTGGGGCGGGAAAACTCTAAGTGAACTCGGCCATTCTTCAGGAGAGGATGGGAATGAAATAAACCATTCTCTCTCCTCCTCATATAATCAGAAGGAAAGGAAAATGGTGGGTTTACACTTAAACCTACCACAAATTGTTATTTGTAGAATTAACCCAAATGTTGTTAGAGTGGTTAGAAAAAGTTGTTACAAATCTTGGAAAGCACTCCAAATTAGTTTGAAAACTTGGAAACACTCAAGATTAGTTATTTGATTAAATAAAGACTTCTCTTCAAAATAATAATTATGAAATAAAAAAAAGAAACAAACTTGAAGGTGAATTATTCTTTTAAAATATTCCAAAATTCACTAAACTGGGAAGGTGGGATTACATACATGCACTATACTGACAATATGTCGTCTACATAAGAAAATCCTAATTTAGGATATTTTAGGTATCATGTCTACTTATGGTCCTAGTATATGTCTAGGCAATCCCTGTAGTATATCTATGGTCGAGGGTACTCTTCATATAATAATCTTGTCAATAAATTGAAATCCAAATTAGGTTACATACGCCAAATAATTAGTTTTAAATCTATCAATTACCTTACGGGAGATTCGTCCGTACGACTCTCGATAGTAAATCAGAAAACCAATAACATGATACAAGAATTCTATATTGAATACAAGGACTAGTAATATAAGTAGAAGATACCATATCGGAACTATATATAGGATACATATACAATATCTGCAAAATACAAAAGAAAAACTGGGATTGATAATCTCTGTCCAAGGATTATCAAGATTCTATTATAGGACTGCCAGAATCCTGACAACCCTAAGATAAAGAATTTTTTTGTCTTAGGACTGCCATAATTCTGGTAGTCCAAACTACAGTTAGGACGTCCTTGCAGTCCTCCATCGTCTCCAACTCGACTATCACAATTTCTAACGCTTACAAACCTTTATAATGGGGTTCAAAACCACCAATAATAGCGTTTGAAAGAGGAAGAGTAATGCCCGTAGTTCGTATTACGTTTTGGGAATACGTGTACGTATTTCGGACTCGTATTTTGATTTGTCATAATTAGTTAGCCTTGGATTTTATTTTGCATGTTGCATTAGCATGGTTTATCATGGCATTGCATTGGCTTAGTTTGGTTCGGTTTAGTGGGTTTGGCTTGGTTTGGTTTTATTGTGGAGAACCACTCCTACCTACCACCACTCCCATCATAAATATCTATCCCACTCTCCCTCTTCCATTATTACTCATTACTCATTTTCTTCTTCTCCATCTTTACTTCTCCACCTACCAGGAGAGAGGGAGAGCTTAGGCAAGTGCATCTTGCTTCATGGAGGAAGTCTATTTTTATTGTTCTATTGTCTTCCTCATGTGTTTCTAACCCACTTTAGTACTTAGCATTTTTCGTTTCCATGGTTAAATTCTTGTAGATCTAGTTTTGTGGTATTTTCGGATTTTTTTGGGTTTGATCTATTTAACCTTGTTATTTCCAAGTTTTGATGGTTCCATGTCGTAGAGAATTTCGTTCTACCCCATTTTGACCTATGGAAGTTCAGATTTGGACTCTGGATGATAGAATTATGGAGCTTGAAAGTATGACTTTATGGTGTTTTTCTTCTCGGAAATTAGAGAAGAAGGACAGTACTTGACCGCATGACTATTTCATGCGGCAAGTGTTCTTCCCTGCCGCATAAACAAATCCAGCCGCATGAGCATAAATTAATTAATGAGCCGCATGGTCTTTTATTAAGTTGTATTATTTAATTGCCTTGGCCTTTTAATTGGTTGCATGCATTTAATGCATGCAGTTAGCCTTTGCTTGCATTTAGCTTTTATTTAATGCATGCATGTACTTAGCTTTAGCTTTTACAAGCATTGCTTGCAGGCAGGCTTGTACTTTGAGCCGCATGGCCATGGCCATTTGTAATTGGTTGTGAGTGAGCCGCATATGGCATTTGCTTACAAGAATAAGCATATATTTATTACCTGAGCCGCATAAGCTTTTATTTATGGCATTAATTATTTTTCTTACAACAGAGTTGGCCGCATGGGCTAATCTATCCTAGCCACATGGCCAAGGGATGTATGGCCGTATACTACTACTAGTCGCATATGGCCAGGCAACCTTATTGGCCGCATATGCTTTCACACATTAGCAGTTGCATGCTTTTGCATGCACCTATTAACTCATTCAGTATTAAATTTGTTACATGCTTTAATTAAAGAGCTTAAAGCATTAGGCTTAATTATTTAATGCCTTAAAGCATTCCATAATGCAATTTGTAGATGTATGCTTACGTACAGTAAGCCTACTCCAAGCAAATTGCATGCATGCACTTGTTGCATGCATTATATTATGCATTGTTGTTGCATACATTTTTAATTGTGTTGGATGCATAATAATGCATGTGTTATTATTTCGCTTACAATCTTGGCCGTATAGCATTAGCTGGCATTTAATGCATCAAGAATAATGAGCCACATGGCCTACGTAAATATTTTGGCCGTATGGCCCTTGCTTGATGATTGCTGTGTGACAATTTTTGGTGTTGGCCGCATGGCCATATCATATTTCTCTTGGCCACGTGAACCATTAATTAAATGGTTCACGTGTACCTTTTCCTTACTGCCCTTATTATGGGGGTCCCACATAGCTTCTTTTGACTTGCTTGCTGAAGTAGTAGTTTGCATTTAATGAGGGTCCCACTGTCTTTTGTCTTATTTGATAGTGACCTATTTATTGTTTCCTGGCCGCATGGGGTCCCTCCCACTCTTGGCCGCATGCACAATTGTATGCTAGCCGCATATGGCTTGCTGGCCTTAAATGTTTGACTGATTTTATGTAAATAACTTCGGAGCCGCATGGGTGGCCTCCCACTCGCTTTGACCGCATGTTTGTTCTCCCACTTTTGGACCGCATGGGTCCCACTTTGATTGTTTAAATGTCTTAATTGCTTGAATTGTGGTCCGAATTTCTTCCCACTCCCAACATGAAAGTTGTAGAGTTTCTCCTTGGCTTCAAGAATATATATATTATTAATATATTATTATTTAATTGTACAAGTTTCTCTCCTCCTTGATAATTGGCATGACTTGATGGTGACCCGCCGTGGTGCACTTCTGACATGATAACTTGACCTGACAACTTGACATGATATACCTGACATGATAGTGGCCCGTCGTGGTGCACTCTTGACATGATAAACCTGGCATGATACTCCTTGAAATGCTGTTGCGACGGCTAACACGGCATGACAAGATTGAATAACCTGGACACCGTGGACGATTGTGCTTGTACAAAAGAACCCGTCTTGTCTTGCATCATGTCTAGGACGGGGACCCCTAAGTACCACGGTCAGGGTTACCCACTGAAATGGACTAAGGCTAATTACTAGAATAATCCAGTAGTTCATGGAGAGACTTTCCTAGTTACCTGTTGCCCCTTTGATCCCGGCCTTATATATATATATATACATGGGATTTGTTGCTATCCGTCGAGATGAGCGCACTTCCAACCCGCCGTCGAGTGTGGTACCTTAGGACACATGTATCTTACTATAGTATGTCTGCTATATCATGTTATCTTTTTCTTTTTCTTTGCTGGGGTCACTCAGGTAGCAGTAGACGGGTAACTGGATTTGGAAGAATCTCACTGCATCTTGCTAGTAACTAGGCCTGTGATAACCCTAGTTAGTTAAAGTATCAAGCCATACTTATTGCTTGGCCGTGAAATGATGGATGAAGTTTACCAGTCTATTCTTGTCTTGATTCTGTACAAGATTTTCACATGTCCTGATTTCTTAAATTATCCTGCCGATAAATGGTGGGAGAATCCAAGTTCTGTTCAGACGAAGGGTTACAACTCCGGTCCTTGTTTGGTTTACGGGTTGTAACCTAGATATCTGAATAGTTCCATGGTTATCTCATCGTATATCACATGTCCTATTTTTCTTTAATTACTGTCTTTTATTATGCAATTATTCTTGTGCTAATTTGCTGGTTTTAGTTCCTAAGTGAAGCCTCCTTTGTGGCACTTGCTCTTTCTGGGGTCTGACCCAGCTGGTTTTGTATGGCCAGATACCAGAGCAGCTCCAGAGGATCTACCGACTTTCCAGCCCGATGGTGAACACCAGGCGTAACCTGGGCAACGAGTGGGTTTATTTTTGCTCTCCCACTCTATTGTAAAATTATTCTTTTGAGGCATTTAGCCGCCGAGCAAGTGTTAGCTCGTGTACATTTTACTTACTGTCTGCCTACGGGCTGTAACATGATTGGCAACCTAGGGTTGATCATGTATGACAAAAACTCTTGCTAGTCCTCACCTTTTGTAATGACTAGCTTCATGATCAGCTAAATATGTAATGTTTGGGACGCCTTACTATTGTATATTTGGTGATCTTACATCTTGTAACTCTATTTTCTTGCTTGTGATTGAGACACTAGGCTTGTTATTGACCATAAGAGACTGATGGATTGTAGATAAACCCTCATATATCTAGACAGCCGTGACCGTATAGTGGAGTGGAATCCCATTTCATTATACGTAGCTGGCTATGTCTGCCCCCGCTCTCCAGTATTCTGGTTCTGGGGTGTGACATGGTTTAAGTGGTGGCCCATGCAGGTCTTGTAAATCAAGATATGTGAGGGTTTACCGAATAGATGTCTCAATCAGTACTCGCCCTTGATCTCTGCTCGTATTCTCTTGATTCCTGAAATTCTTGTCCTGAATCACATGCTTGTAATCTTTGATCTATCCTGGTCCTTCCTTATTGTTCCCTATGTCGTCTTCTTCAGCGGCATTGTTCCTGGACCTGCCGATCAGCAAGACGGAGCACCTCCCGTGGACCAGCAGCAACCTGGGGATCAGGCCCAGCACTCAGAAGCAGCCTCCCGGGTCATGCCTCTCGGAGATCCAGAACTCCCGGTACAGTCAGCCCAGCCCGCAGTGCAGGATGATGGAGCCTTGGTGGGACTTATCATGGAGTTGCTTGCATCGCAGGATCCTCGAAGAAATTGCGTCAGACGGTGGCAGATGCTCTGGGCAGAGGTGGACATCATGGGAACAATGCAGCGAACAGTGACAGGACCGGAGGTCGAAAGCGATCTCGCGGCCAGATGAACCAGTCGTCAGCCCCAGCTCCGGCAGCTGGGACTTTGATCATTGGAGCTCCGAGAAGGACAGCTTCGGTTACGTCGGTTCAACATTCAACCCCGACGTATTCTCAGCAGCAGAAGCAGTCTTCCACAGTGGGCTGCTCTCATTATGGAAAGCCTGGACATGTTGTTTCAGAATGTCGCAAGGCTCGAGGATTGTGTTTGCTATGTGGAGCGCCGGACCACAAGGTAAGGTCCTGCCCGTTTAGGACTGACTCATCACCAGCCATGATCAGTTCATCGGTTAGGGGACCAGCCCCAGTACCAGTCCAGCAGCAGTTTCTATCCCCAATGCCGTTGCCGACGCAGGCCCAAGATTTTCGGCAGCAAAGGCCTCAGCAGTATGCCCAGGCGCAAGTTCAGTATAGGCAGAGGAGATTCCAGCAGCAGGGACCTCAGCAGTTTGCTCTAGCCCAGGCTCAGGTCCAGAATCGGCAGAGAGGTATCTGCATCATATTGTCTTGCTTTTCTGCCGTCATTATGCGGGGTACATGATGTATTTCCTGTATCCTAATTACGACGGTATGTCCCGGACCCGAGCCACATCTTAGATCATTCGAAAATGGTTATTGGTACCAACCTTTTCGTATGAGGAGAGGCCCGTGTCCATGTTTGACCGAAGAGATAGACCCTCAAGAGCCAGGCTATCTGTTTAGTCTGTGTTGCTTGAGTTTATCCCTCTTTGGGAGAGTCAAACGTGAGAGCGTGAGGATGATATCCGATCGCGTTATCCCGGCTAGTTTGGCTCGTAAGGCGTAATATCTTCCTTATGCCTTACGCTTCGAATCCTTGCTTGCATGAATGAGGTTGGTAGTTATAGATTATTTGTGATAGTGTAGCTTGTCCTTACATCTCTAGCCTCTTGATTAAATTCCGAGGATGGAATTCTTTAAGGTGGGTAGAGTTGTAATGCCCGTAGTTCGTATTACGTTTTGGGAATACGTGTACGTATTTCAGACTCGTATTTTTGGTTTGTCATAATTAGTTAGCCTTGGATTTTATTTTGCATGTTGCATTAGCATGGTTTATCATGGCATTGCATTGGCTTGGTTTGGTTCGGTTTAGTGGATTTGGCTTGGTTTGGTTTTATTGTGGAGAACCACTCCTACCTACCACCACTCCCATCATAAATATCTATCCCACTCTCTCTCTTCCATTATTACTCATTACTCATTTTCTTCTTCTCCATCTTTACTTCTCCACCTACCAGAAGAGAGGGAGAGCTTAGGCAAGTGCATCTTGCTTCATGGAGGAAGTCCATTTTTATTGTTCTATTGTCTTCCTCATGTGTTTCTAATCCACTTTAGTACTTAGCATTTTTCGTTTCCATGGTTAAATTCTTGTAGATCTAGTTTTATGATATTTTCGGATTTTCTTGGGTTTGATCTATTTAACCTTGTTATTTCCAAGTTTTGATGGTTCCATGTCGTAGAGAATTTCGTTCTATCCCATTTTGACCTATGGAAGTTCAGATTTGGACTCTGGATGATGGAATTATGGAGCTTGAAAGTATGGCTTCATGGTGTTCTTCTTCTCGGAAATTAGAGAAGAAGGACAGTACTTGACCGCATGACTATTTCATGCGGCAAGTGTTCTTCCCTGCCGCATGAACAAATCCAGCCGCATGAGCATAAATTAATTAATGAGCCGCATGGTCTTTTATTAAGTTGTATTATTTAATTGCCTTGGCCTTTTAATTGGTTGCATGCATTTAATGCATGCAGTTAGCCTTTGCTTGCATTTAGCTTTTATTTAATGCATGCATGTACTTAGCTTTAGCTTTTACAAGCATTGCTTGCAGGCAGGCTTGTACTTTGAGCCGCATGGCCATGGCCATTTGTAATTGGTTGTGAGTGAGCCGCATATGGCATTTGCTTACAAGAATAAGCATATATTTATTACCTGAGCCGCATAAGCTTTTATTTATGGCATTAATTATTTTTCTTACAACAGAGTTGGCCGCATGGGCTAATCCATCCTAGCCGCATGGCCAAGGGATGTATGGCCGTATACTACTACTAGCCGCATATGGCCAGGCAACCTTATTGGCCGCATATGCTTTCACACATTAGCAGTTGCATGCTTTTGCATGCACCTATTAACTCATTCAGTATTAAATTTGTTACATGCTTTAATTAAAGAGCTTAAAGCATTAGGCTTAATTATTTAATGCCTTAAAGCATTCCATAATGCAATTTGTAGATGTATGCTTACGTACAGTAAGCCTACTCCAAGCAAATTTCATGCATGCACTTGTTGCATGCATTATATTATGCATTGTTGTTGCATGCATTTTTAATTATGTTGGATGCATAATAATGCATGTGTTATTATTTCGCTTACAATCTTGGCCGCATAGCATTAGCTGGCATTTAATGCATCAAGAATAATGAGCCGCATGGCCTACGTAAATATTTTGGCCGCATGGCCCTTGCTTGATGGTTGCTGCGTGACAATTTTTGGTGTTGGCCGCATGGCCATATCATATTTCTCTTGGCCACGTGAACCATTAATTAAATGGTTCACGTGTACCTTTTCCTTACTGCCCTTATTGTGGGGGTCCCACAGCTTCTTTTGACTTGCTTGCTGAAGTGGGAGTTTGCATTTAATGAGGGTCCCACTGTCTTTTGTCTTATTTGATAGTGACCTATTTATTGTTTCCTGGCCGCATGGGGTCCCTCCCACTCTTGGCCGCATGCACAATTGTATGCTAGCCGCATATGGCTTGCTGGCCTTAAATGTTTGACTGATTTCATTTAAATAACTTCGGAGCCGCATGGGTGGCCTCCCACTCTCTTTGATCGCATGTTTGTTCTCCCACTTTTGGACCGCATGGGTCCCACTTTGATTGTTTAAATGTCTTAATTGCGTGAATTGTGGTCCGAATTTCTTCCCACTCCCAACATGAAAGTTGTAGAGTTTCTCCTTGGCTTCAAGAATATATATATTATTAATATATTATTATTTAATTGTGCAAGTTTCTCTCCTTCTTGATAATTGGCATGACTTGATGGTGACCCGCCGTGGTGCACTTCTGACATGATAACTTGACCTGACAACTTGACATGATATACCTGACATGATAGTGGCCCGTCGTGGCACACTCTTGACATGATAAACCTGGCATGATACTCCTTGAAATGCTGTTGCGACGGCTAACACGGCATGACAAGATTGAATAACCTGGACACCGTGGACGATTATGCTTGTACAAATGAACCCGTCTTGTCTTGTATCATGTCTAGGACGGGGACCCCTGAGTACCACGGTCAGGGTTACCCACTGAAATGGACTAAGGCTAATTACTAGAATAATCCAGTAGTTCATGGAGAGACTTTCCCAGTTACCTGTTGCCCCTTTGATCCCGGCCTTATATATATATATATACATGGGATTTGTTGCTATCCGTCGAGATGAGCGCACTTCCAGCCCGCCGTCGAGTGTGGTACCTTAGGACACATGTATCTTACTACAGTGTGTCTGCTATATCATGCTATCTTTTTCCTTTTCTTTGCTGGGGTCACTCAGGTAGCAGTAGATGGGTAACTGGACTTGGAAGAATCTCACTGCATCTTGCTAGTAACTAGGCCTGTGATAACCCTAGTTAGTTAAAGTATCAAGCCGTACTTATTGCTTGGCCGTGAAATGATGGATGAAGTTTACCAGTCTATTCTTGTCTTGATTATGTACAAGATTTTCACATGTCCTGATTTCTTAAATTATCCTGCCGATAAATGGTGGGAGAATCCAAGTTCTGTTCAGACGAAGGGATACAACCCCGGTCCTTGTTTGGTTTACGGGTTGTAACCTGGATATCTGAATAGTTCCATGGTTATCTCATCGTATATCACCTGTCCTGTTTTTCTTTAATTACTGTCTTTTATTATGCAATTATTCTTGTGCTAATTTGCTGGTTTTAGTTCCTAAGTGAAGCCTCCTTTGTGGCACTTACTCTTTCTGGGGTCTGACCCAGCTGGTTTTGTATGGCCAGATACCAGAGCAACTCTAGAGGATCTACCGACTTTCCAGCCCGATGGTGAACACCAGGCGTAACCTGGGCAACGAGTGGGTTTATTTTTGCTCTCCCACTCTATTGTAAAATTATTCTTTTGAGGCATTTAGCCGCCGAGCAAGTGTTAGCTCGTGTTGTCACGCCCCAGAACCAGAATACTGGAGAGCGGGGGCAGACATAGCCAGCTACGTATAATGAAATGGGATCCACTCCACTATACGGTCAAGGCTGTCTAGATATATGAGGGTTTATCTACAAGCCAACAGTCTCCTATGGTCAATAACAAGCCTAATGTCTCAATCACAAGCAAGTAAGTAGATATTACAAGATGTAAGATCATCAAATATACAATAGTAAGGCGTCCCAAACATTACATATTCAGCTGATCATGAAGCTAGTCGTTACAAAATGTGAGGACTAGCAAGAGTTTTAGTCATACATGATCAACCCTAGGTTGCCAATCATGTCACAGCCCGTGGGCAGACAGTAAGTAAAATGTACACGAGCTAACACTGGCTCGGCGACTAAACGCCTCAAAAGAATAATTTTACAATAGAGTGGGAGAGCAAAAATAAACCCACTCGTTGCCCTGGTTACGCCTGGTGTTCACCATGTGGCTGGAAATTCGGTAGATCCTCTGGAGCTGCTATGGTATCTGGCCATACAAAACTAGCTGGGTCAGATCCCAGAAAGAGCAAGTGCCAAAAAGGAGGCTTCACTTAGGAACTAAAACCAGCAATCAGCACAAGAGTAATAATATATATAATAAAAGACAACAATTAAAGAAATTAGGACAGGTGATATACGATGGGATAACCATGGGACTATTCAGATAGCCAGGTTACAACCCGTAAACCAAACAAGGACCGGGGTTGTAACCCTTCGTCTGAACAGAACTTGGATTCTCCCACCATTTATCGGCAGGATAAATGTAAGAAATCAGGACATGTAACAATTTTGTACAGGATCAAGACAAGACTAGACTGATTGAACTTCATCCAACATTCACGGCCAAGCAATAAGTACGGCTTGATACTTTAACTAACTAGGGTTATCACAAGCCTAGTTACTAACAAGATGCAGCGAGATTGTTCCACAGCCACAAGCCCTGCAGACCATCCAGGCTATCCGGACGCAATTAGGGGTTGAACTCAAGTGGGTACATCGTCCAGGAAACGCATGTACCCTTAGGTGACTTAGAGGGTGCAACACATGACAGTGTGCTGGAAATGTGCCCTACTCGACGGCAGGCTACAGATCCCAAGTGGAGCACCCAGATAACGGGATTGCCTGTAGCTGGGAAATCTCTTCATGACTACTGGATTTATTCTAGTTGTTAGCCTTAGTTGATTTCAGTGGGTACCCCTGACCGTGGTACTCAGGGATCCCCGTCCTAGACATGATGCAAGACAAGACGGGTTCATTTGTACAAGCACAATTGTCCACGGTGTCCAAGTTATTCAATCTTGTCAAGTCGTGTTAGCCGTCGCAACAGCATTCAAGAAATATCATGTCAGGTTTATCATGTCCAGTGTACTTTGTCAGGAGTGCGCCACGGCGGGCCACTATCAAGAATTATCATGCCAAGTTATCATGTCAAATTGTCAGGTCAAGTTTATCATGTCGGGAGTGCACCACGGTGGGTCACTATCATGTCAGGTATATCGTATCAAGTTCACTGTCAAGTTATCATGTCAAGTCATTCTAATTTATTAAGGAGGGGAGAAACGGGCACAATTAAGTAATAATAAATATATAATATATATATTCTTGAAGCCAAAGAGAAACTCTACAACCTTCATGTTGGGAGTGGGAAGAAATTCTGACCACAATTTAGCCAAATAAAACATTTAAACAATCAAAGTGGGACCCATGCGGTCCAAATGTGGGAGAACAAACATGCGGTCAAAGAGAGTGGGAGGCCACCCATGCGGCCAGCCCAAGCATATGCGGCCAGAAAATAGTTGAAGGGGGCCATGCGGCCAAGAGTAATTACTAACAAGAAATATTCATGCAGTCAAAAAAAGACAGAAAGTGGAAAGACAATAAATGCGAGCTTCCACTCAAACAAAGAAAAGGGGCACGTGGCCACTCAAGTATAGTGGCCATGTGGGTCCCAACAATAATCAATGCATAAAACCCACGTGGCCAGCACAAAATAGCAATTTGCCATGCGGTCCAGGAATAACCAAGGCCATGCGGCTCATCCTCACATTTGCTTGCATGAAAGTGCAAACAAATAATAAAGAAATAATGGCCATGCGGCTGGCAAGCATTAAAGCAAAAATGCTTTAACCAAACAATTAAAGCATATAAGACAAAACCTAAGAAAATTCCTTTAGGAACAACCCCCAGACCCATGCGGCTAGCTTTAGCTTTCATTAGGAAAATGCATGAAAACATTAAGTAGTAAATACAAAAGGGCTTAAATGCATAAGGCATACAATATATATAAATACTAGGTCTTAAATGCATAAATTACTAAATTCCATGCAAGTATTACTGTACTAAGACTTAATGGAATGATTTATAAAGTAATGACTAAAATGCCAAAAGGCATTAAGTTCAACAAAAGTCTCTGCGGCTCAATCATGGGTTAAAGTGTATTAAATATGCATTGAAATTGAATGCATTAAATAAGCATTGCAATTGGTATGCGGCTGGCCTTTCCAGGAAATGCTTCAACAAGGCATTAAGCAAATGCATAGAAATTTTATAATGGGATGCATTAGAAAATTCTACACCATATGCGGCTCTCTCTTCAAGAAGCATGCGGCTCTCTCCAGGGAGCATAGGAGAAATAAAGGAAAGTGTATTAGAGCAAAGCATTTATTTAATGCTTTAATAAGAGTACATTCAATGCATTCCAAGCAGAGCATTTATTTAAGGCTTATAAGAATGCATGCGGCTGAGCTAAAAATACCCATGCGGCTCCGCAAAATCCCATAGGTTAAATTGGACCAAACGAACTTCTCTGCAATCATGGGATCATCAACTTAGCAAAATATGCAAGTTTGATGGATCAAAAATCCTGGGAACCAAAAATACCGCAAAACTAGATCTACAAAATTTAACCATGGGAATGAAAAATGACAAGTACTAAAGTGGGTTAGAATCTCATGAGAAAAACAATAGAACAATAAAAATGGGGTTCCTCCATGAAGCAAGATGCACTTGCCTAAGCTCTCCACTCTCTCCTGGTAGGTGAAGAGTAAAGATGGAGAAGAAGAAATGAGTAATGAGTAATAATGGAAGAGAGAGACTGGGATAGATATTTATGGTGGGAGTGGTGGTAGGTGGGAGTGGTTCTCCACAAAAATCAAACCAAGCCAAACCCACTAAACCGAACCAAACCATGCCAATGCAATGCCATGATGAACCATGCTAATGCAACATGCAAAAAAAAAAAAATCCAAGGCTAACTAATTATGACAAACCAAAAATACGTACACGTATTCCCAATACGTGATACGAACCACGGGCATTACAACTCTACCCACCTTAAAAGAATTCCATCCTCGAAATTTAATCAAGTGGCTAGAGATGCAAGGACAAGCTATACTAAGCAATCAATCATGCAATCATGTATGTAAGCAAGGAAATCGAAGGCACGAGAAAGAGGAAAGATATCCTGCTAGAAACCTCTCTGCCGGTTCTGGATCTGAGCTTGGACCTGGGCATACTGCTGGGGTCTCTGTAGCTGGAAGGCTAGGGCCTGAGACGGCAATGGCCTCGGAGGCTGGTACTGCTGCTGCTGCTGGACTGGGGCTGGTCTCCTTTCTGAGGGACTAGTCTGGGCTGATGAGGAGGAACCTGCTCTATTCGGACAGGACCCTATCTTGTGGTCCGGTGCTCCACAAGCCAAGCACAATCCCTGTGCTCTACGACACTCCGAAACAACGTATCCTGGCTTTCCACAATGAGTGCAGCCCATTGCGAAAGACTGCTTCTGCTTCTGTTGCTGAGGGAACGTGACCGACGTCACTGAGGCCGCCTGCCTCGGAGTTCCAATTGTCAAAGCCCTAGCTGCCGGGGCTGGTGCTATCGACTGGGTCATCTGGCCGTGAGATCGCTTCCGACTTCCGGTCCTGTCCACTATCCTGTGGGAGGTATACTCGTGCCTTCTAGCTGCCCTCAGTAATGCATCGAAAGTCTGATGCTCAAACTGTTCCACTGCCAACAAAATCTCGAGGTGGAGCCCCTGCTGGAACCGCTGGGCTCTATCAAACTCGGTCGCCACCAAGGTGGGAGCAAACCAACTGAGCCTCGAAAACTCGGCCGCATATCCGTCGACCGTTCTTCCTCCTTGCTTCAGATTGGTGAACTTGGTCTGTAGATCGTACCGAGCCACCGCATCGAAGTACTTAGTCTGGAATCTCTCTCTGAATAGTGCCCATGGAATAGGGGCCACTAATCCCACGGCCTGTGCTGCCCACCAGCTGCGGGCAAGATCCAATAACTGCAGGCGCACTACGGCCACCTTTTCGTTCTCTGGAGTCTTGGCTGCCTCTAGAATGACTTCAGTATCCTGGAGCCACGCGTCAGCAGCGATAGCATCTTCACTGCCATCGAAGAACGGAGGGTTCAGACGCTTGAAACTGTTTGCTGTACGGTTCCCATGATCTCCACCTCTGTTCAGAGCATCTGCCACTGCCTGTTGCAAGGCGTCTCCTCGGCGATCTTGGGAAGCCAACAATGATCTGATGAGACCCACCAAAGTGCCATCATCAGGCTCTGCAGGCTGGGCTGGCTGAACTGGCGACTCTCCTCCAGTAGGTACGACTCGGGAGGCTGCTCCTGAGTGCTGGGCCTGATCTTCTGGTTGCTGTTGGTCCACGGGAGGTGATCCGCCTTGCTGATCGGCAGGTCCAGGTTCAATGCCGCTGAAGAAGACGACATGGGAACAATAAGGAAGGACCAGGACAAATCAACGATTACAAGCATGTGATCAGGACAAGAATTTCAGGAATCAAGAGGATACGAGCAGAGATCAAGGGCGAGTACTGATTGAGACATCTATTCGGTAAACCCTCACATATCTTGATTTACAAGACCTGCATGGGCCACCACTTAAACCATGTCACGCCCCAGAACCAGAATACTGGAGAGCGGGGGCAGACATAGCCAGCTACGTATAATGAAATGGGATCCACTCCACTATACGGTCATGGTTGTCTAGATATATGAGGGTTTATCTACAAGCCAACAGTCTCCTATGGTCAATAACAAGCCTAGTGTCTCAATCACAAGCAAGTAAGTAGATATTACAAGATGTAAGATCATCAAATATACAATAGTAAGGCGTTCCAAACATTACATATTCAGCTGATCATGAAGCTAGTCGTTACAAAATGTGAGGACTAGTAAGAGTTTTAGTCATACATGATCAACCCTAGGTTGCCAATCATGTCACAGCCCGTGGGCATATAGTAAGTAAAATGTACACGAGCTAACACTGGCTCGGCGACTAAACGCCTCAAAAGAATAATTTTACAATAGAGTGGGAGAGCAAAAATAAACCCACTCGTTGCCCTGGTTACGCCTGGTGTTCACCATGTGGCTGGAAATTCGGTAGATCCTCTGGAGCTGCTCTGGTATCTGGCCATACAAAACCAGCTGGGTCAGATCCCAGAAAGAGCAAGTGCCATAAAGGAGGCTTCAGCAATTAGCACAAGAGTAATAATATATATAATAAAAGACAACAATTAAAGAAATCAGGACAGGTGATATACGATGGGATAACCATGGGACTATTCAGATAGCCAGGTTACAACCCGTAAACCAAACAAGGACCGGGGTTGTAACCCTTCGTCTGAACAGAACTTGGATTCTCCCACCATTTATCGGCAGGATAAATGTAAGAAATCAGACATGTAACAATTTTGTACAGGATCAAGACAAGACTAGACTGATTGAACTTCATCCAACATTCACGGCCAAGCAATAAGTACGGCTTGATACTTTAACTAACTAGGGTTATCACAAGCCTAGTTACTAACAAGATGCAGCAAGATTGTTCCACAGCCACAAGCCCTGCAGACCATCCAGGCTATCCGGACGCAATTAGGGGTTGAACTCAAGTGGGTACATCGTCCAGGAAACGCATGTACCCTTAGGTGACTTAGAGGGTGCAACACATGACAGTGTGCTGGAAATGTGCCCTACTCGACGGCAGGCTACAGATCCCAAGTGGGGCGCCCAGATAACGGAATTGCCTGTAGCTGGGAAATCTCTTCATGACTACTGGATTTATTCTAGTTGTTAGCCTTAGTTGATTTCAGTGGGTACCCCTGACCGTGGTACTCAGGGATCCCCGTCCTAGACATGATGCAAGACAAGACGGGTTCATTTGTACAAGCACAATTGTCCACGGTGTCCAAGTTATTCAATCTTGTCAAGTCGTGTTAGCCGTCGCAACAGCATTCAAGAAATATCATGTCAGGTTTATCATGTCCAGTGTACTTTGTCAGGAGTGCGCCACGGCGGACCACTATCAAGAATTATCATGCCAAGTTATCATGTCAAATTGTCAGGTCAAGTTTATCATGTCGGGAGTGCACCACGGCGGGTCACTATCATGTCAGGTATATCGTATCAAGTTCACTGTCAAGTTATCATGTCAAGTCATTCTAATTTATTAAGGAGGGGAGAAACGGGCACAATTAAGTAATAATAAATATATAATATATATATTCTTGAAGCCAAAGAGAAACTCTACAATCTTCATGTTGGGAGTGGGAAGAAATTCTGACCACAATTTAGCCAAATAAAACATTTAAACAATCAAAGTGGGACCCATGCGGTCCAAAAGTGGGAGAACAAATATGTGGTCAAAGAGAGTGGGAGGCCACCCATGCGGCCAGCCCAAGCATATGCGGCCAGAAAATAGTTGAAGGGGGCTATGCGGCCAAGAGTAATTGCTAACAAGAAATATTCATGCAGTCAAAAAAAGACAGAAAGTAGAAAGACAATAAATGCGAGCTTCCACTCAAACAAAGAAAAGGGGCACGTGGCCACTCAAGTATAGTGGCCATGTGGGTCCCAATAATAATCAATACATTAAACCCACGTGGCCAGCACAAAATGGCAATTTGCCATGCGGCCCAGGAATAACCAAGGCCATGCGGCTCATCCTCACATTTGCTTGCATGAAAGTGCAAACAAATAATAAAGAAATAATGGCCATGCGGCTGGCAAGCATTAAAGCAAAAATGCTTTAACCAAACAATTAAAGCATATAAGACAAAACCTAAGGAAATTCCTTTAGGAACAACCCCCAGACCCATGCGGCTAGCTTTAGCTTTCATTAGGAAAATGCATGAAAATATTAAGTAGTAAATACAAAAGGGCTTAAATGCATAAGGCATACAATATATATAAATACTAGGTCGTAAATGCATAAAGTACTAAATTCCATGCAAGTATTACTGTACTAAGACTTAATGGAATGATTTATAAAGTAAGGACTAAAATGCCAAAAGGCATTAAGTTCAACAAAAGTCTCTGCGGCTCAATCATGGGTTAAAGTGTATTAAATATGCATTGAAATTGAATGCATTAAATAAGCATTGCAATTGGTATGCGGCTGGCCTTTCCAGGAAATGCTTCAACAAGGCATTAAGCAAATGCATAGAAATTTCATAATGGGATGCATTAGAAAATTCTACACCATATGCGGCTCTCTCTTCAAGAAGCATGCGGCTCTCTCCAGGGAGCATAGGAGAAATAAAGGAAAGTGTATTAGAGCAAAGCATTTATTTAATGCTTTAATAAGAGTACATTCAATGCATTCCAAGCAGAGCATTTATTTAAGGCTTATAAGAATGCATGCGGCTGAGCTAAAAATACCCATGCGGCTCCGCAAAATCCCATAGGTCAAATTGGACCAAACGAACTTCTCTGCAATCATGGGATCATCAACTTAGCAAAATATGCAAGTTTGATGGATCAAAAATCCTGGGAACCAAAAATACCGCAAAACTAGATCTACAAAATTTAACCATGGGAATGAAAAATGACAAGTACTAAAGTGGGTTAGAAACTCATGAGAAAAATAATGGAACAATAAAAATGGGGTTCCTCCATGAAGCAAGATGCACTTGCCTAAGCTCTCCACTCTCTCCTGGTAGGTGAAGAGTAAAGATGGAGAAGAAGAAATGAGTAATGAGTAATAATGGAAGAGAGAGAGAGTGGGATAGATATTTATGGTGGGAGTGGTGGTAGGTGGTAGGTGGGAGTGGTTCTCCACAAAAACCAAACCAAGCCAAATCCACTAAACCGAACCAAACCATGCCAATGCAATGCCATGATGAACCATGCTAATGCAACATGCAAAAAAAAAAATCCAAGGCTAACTAATTATGACAAACCAAAAATACGTACACATATTCCCAATACGTGATACGAACCACGGGCATTACACGTGTACATTTTACTTACTGTCTGCCTACGGGCTGTAACATGATTGGCAACCTAGGGTTGATCATGTATGACAAAAACTCTTGCTAGTCCTCACATTTTGTAACGACTAGCTTCATGATCAGCTGAATATGTAATATTTGGGACGCCTTACTATTGTATATTTGGTGATCTTACATCTTGTAACTCTATTTTTTTGCTTGTGATTGAGACACTAGGCTTGTTATTGACCATAAGAGACTGATGGATTGTAGATAAACCCTCATATATCTAGACAGCCGTGACCGTATAATGGAGTGGAATCCCATTTCATTATACGTAGCTGGCTATGTCTGCCCCCGCTCTCCAGTATTCTGGTTCTGGGGCGTGACAAAGAGGCTACAAGAGGAAGAAGAATTTGGATGAGAGGAAGATAAATTTAGCTGTTTGAAATGATGTGTTGACCCCTAACAAATTGTGTGTTGTCCTTTACATTTTTTACAATTTAAAGGTGATGCCTCCTATCACTTTTGGTGGTGTCCTTAGTAATTTTTTTTTTTTTTTCAACAAAAAAATTCTCTTTCAAGTAGTACTTTCATTGAACAATAAAAGAAGAGAAGATACTTTACTTTGGAATTGGAACAACTAGAATAATAGTCAATCTAGGACATCAAAAACAACAAGAAGGAAAAGTTTAGATTTTGCAACTTTATAGTAATTACAAAATTTTACTTTAAATTATTCTTGTTCAATTGAAAAATTTTACTTTAAATTGGTATTGTTCATTTTTTTTTTAACCTAAGAAGGAAGTATTACGAATTTTCAAAAGTAATTTTACTAAAAGTCCAACAAGTAACATATTAATTTGTCAATTTCCCCATTCTTCATTCAAACTTGGTTTATTTCTAATATTTTTTTTTATTCTTTTTAGTTAGTTATGTTAATACCATTCCTACAAACAAGACTAATAAAATCTATATATTAAGGCATCGTTGTTTCTGAGCTTATACAAGTTGTAGGATCGCACATGGTCTAAAAGTCGGAAGCCCCCCACCCCCCCCACCAAAATTTTAACCTCCTTATATATTAGTAATATAAAACTTTTATTTTTAGATTTAGGCTTCCTTATTTTTCAGAAACCGCAGTAACATGGTTCTTAAAATGTTAAAAGATACCCTTATTTTTTAGAGTGGTTAAAAAATATCTTCTTTATTATTTGTACATGTATTAGAGTATCAGAAACTGTCATGTTGTGCCATTAAAAAGTTATCCTATAAAAGTAAAATATCATTCATTTGTTTACATTATTTTAGCTCTTAAAAGAGTTGTTTTGCTATACTTTGCCTTTTCTAAAAAAAACAAAAAGAAAAGATGAAGAAATGGAGTATTTAAGTGCAACTGCAAAATAATGTCTTGAAAATAAATATAGATTATAACTAGAACCTTTTTGTATAAACTGGCCGACCTTAACGAAAAATTATAAGAGGAAGACCTCTCCATCCATTTTAGAGAAATCAGAACCCATCGAAAAAAAGAAGGAAAAAAAAGTACTATAAAATTCCACTTCCACTTCCTTAACACAATCACACAGCATCATCGATCTTACACTTCTCCCTCTCCCCGTCGTCTTGGCTTCGAGCCAAGACGGATAGTTCGCCGGGTCATTCCCCGGACCTTCCAGAAGATGGGGTCGCCGCCGCCGGAAAGGGAGGAGGACTTTCTGATCGGCCACCCCATCAGAGTCGGCGGAGGCGGGAACGCCATCACCGGAGGGATCGGCGTCCGCCGCGTGCGCTGCTCGCTCTCCGGTGAGGAAGTTTTTCTTTTTCGTATTTTATTCCTCAGCAACTCTTTTTGATCTTTTGTGCTGCTGTATATTTGCTTAATTTGTGGGTTGTTATAAAATAGTTGATTTCTTTGGTGTCGATGTGCTTAATTTTACTCTCATCTATCAGCTTATAGGACTTCGTTTTGCGTGTAGCGAGAAAATTTTGAACTATGTTATTTATGTTATGTTACTTATTTATGTTACTTTCATCTTTCAGTTTATGTGATTTTTTTTGTGTGTAGGTATGTGATTAGATTTTGATCTTGCAGTCTATATGTGCTTAATTTTACTGTCATCTGTCAGTTTATATAATTTTGGTTCATGGGTAGTGATACAAATTTGATCTCGTGGCGTGTTGCTGCTTAAAGTTTAGGGCTCGTTTGCGAACGGAAAGGAAAGTCATTCGTTTTCTGTGTTAGGATGCCAAATAAAATGAGCAGAAAAATAAAATGATTCCCAAAGGAAAGGAAAATAGGAGGAAAAATGGTTCCCCCACCCACCCCAAGGTTTCACTTTCCCACTCCAATGATTCACTTTCCCTTCCAATTTCTCTAGCCTTTCCAAACACCGGAAAGGAAAATTGATGGTTGCAATTTCCCAAAGGAAAGGAAAGAGCAAAAAATGCAGTTTATATTGTTTTCGTTTGTGGGTTGTGATAAAAAAGATGATTTTTTTTTTATTTTTTGGTGTTTGTTTTGTTTACAATAAAATTAGTTGATATATGGGTTTTGGAAAATTTTGCTTTTATGGTGTGTACAGTTTTCTGAGTTTGGTTCCTTTAGCTGAAGCAAGTGTGTTTTTTTGGGTAGTAAGAAAATTTCATTTTGGTGTATATCTGCTTAATTTTTACTATCATATGGTAGTTTATAAGATCTATTTTTTGGGTTGTAAAAAAATATTGATTTAGTCGTGTGTAGGTGCTTGGTATGAGCATTTGATTATCCATAAGTTGATATAATACAAGATAATAGAGTTCTACTTGTGGTTTGTAAGGAAAGAACCAATTTACACGTGGTGCTGACCTAAGGTGGGACTGTTTGGTAATGGAAGCTTGGCACCAGGGAATTGGAAAAGAACAGAGATTTGAGAAAGATATCTAGGTAAAGTTTTTAATTTAACTCAAAACAATTTGAGATGCTTATTACAATGACATTTCATAGGTTTAAATAGATTAAGGAAGAAATATTTATCCGAAACTCTTGCAAATTAGTAAGTAAAGCTTTAATTGTACTGAATTACTACCTAAATTATTCAAAACTAAGGAAAATATTGAAGAAGAATCTAGCAAGTGCGGTAATTGGTTTCAATACGTTTGGAAAAAAATCCTCAGATCAATGCTTTCTGAAGCAACCCAGATTCCAAACAACCTAGTTTTTCGTTCATTATTGGTGCAGGCCTAATGCATCCTGGTGCAGTAAATCCACATTGGGTTTCTTTTGCAATGTAGTCCCGAACTGCATCATCTACTACATCCAGGAAATAATCATCCCTGATTTGGCTTCCACCTAGTTAGCTGAGTGACTAATTTGAACTCTCAAATGGAAGGCCTAGTGGTGAATCTATGGGGAAAATATCAACAAACTCTGTTTTATTTCTTTGGCTTTCTCTACGAATGATTGAGCTCGATCAACTAGGAAAGCCAGTAATGGTTGGCTTGTGCCCTCCCTTAAATCAGGTTTAGCTTTAAGCTTGCCTCCCTTCTCTTGACTAAGTGAACAAAGTAGCTCCCTTTTTTTGGGGAAAGGTATGGGTGTTAGCCCGACCATCATGCTTTACGGCCAGTCTTATGACGGACGTCCAAGTAGGATATAACATGTACCTTGGAACCGAACCACACCACTCTTGATCTTTATACCTGTGTCCAATAGAGAAATGTTATCAAACTTTGTGAGTTCGTGAATACCTCACTATCTTTTTCCAGCCAAGTCAGTTTGTATGGTTTGGAGTGCTGCTGTGTAGCTAGGTTGAGCGTTTGCAACTGCTTTGATACAAGGTTCTCACATCTTCTACCTTTGATAATCATCTTGCAAAGGCTTGCACTGCTGGTACATGTTGTGTGGAATACATTGATCCTGAGTCAATCCCACGACGCCTCGGTACGGGTGCAAGAAGGATGGCACAAAGTCCCGCACGTATCGCCGGGCATCTAAAAAAGAAGGATGGCACAAGGACTCAGTAGGACATAAACGTCTGTGGTTTGCATTACATCCAAGACTGTATCCCGTTCTTCATACTCATCATCATAGCAGATTCCAGTCATCTATCAACAATTGCTTGCCCTTATTGGGTTTGCTCAGGGATTTCATCAAAAGTGGACCGAGCTCATGGCAAGTAGTACAACGCACATAGTCGCTACTGTGTATCCAGAGGTAGGTCTCGTCACAATAGAACCTTCAGCTGGGTGGTGCGATTATTGGACCAGGTCGACTGGTTGTGATTGTTGACAAATTGCCAACATTAGACTCCCCTTGGAGAAAATTGTCTTCCTTTTCTAGAGTATTATTTTTTGTCCAAAAGGGTGAGTTGAGTGGCGGTGGAATGACTGAAGATGGGGTGCAATGCTAAGGCATCTTGGAGTTACTGTTCATATATGCTAATATAATAGTAGGCCATTTGCTTGTCGGTGTCGGACTGGTTGCAGGTGACAAGTAGGTAGAATTCCTCTGTGTAGGTCTCAACATGTCGGTTTCCTTGCCGTTAGTGAAGCAACGATATGTTAAGAAGTTGACTCAACTTAATAGAATTCATTCATTAATGTGGATGGAAGTACATATTTATAGGCAAATGTGTGCTTTCCATCCTTATATTTTTCCGACATGGGACTAAAACAGGAGAAAAACTAAACTAGAGAGGCTCTAAGCTATACAAGAAATAAGACTAATAAACTTACACTCCCACGAAGCCAGAGCTTACATGTCGTAAGATTCAAGCTTGGACAAAAATATAGTTAAAGTAGACGAGGCAAGGCCTTGGTGAGGATCTTGGCAATCTATGAAGCAACATGAATATGCTGGAACTGAAACCTCACACAGCTTGACATTCTCTCAAATAAAATGACAATCAACCTTAATATACTTGGTGCACTCATAAAACACGAGGTTTTCAACGGTATGAATAATGGCCTGATTATGACAGTAGAGGACCACAGGGGAGGAAAGAACAACACCAAGATTCGTAAGCAAAATTTTCAACAATGTCAGTTCGAAAAATCTCACATTGTCATTGAGCGGTACTCAGCTTCAGTAGAAGATGTAGCAGCAACAATTTGCTTCTTACTCCACCAAGTTACAAGATTACCACCAAAATAAGTACAAAAGTCACTCATGTAGAACAACGATCATTCATTGAATCCGCATAATCAGCATTGACATAAACGATCTGGGAGAGTGAAAAGGAATACTGATTGACGAGTCCTTCATAAGAGATCTCTTTAGGTAGCGAAGACTACACTCAACAGTCTGAAGATGAGATGTGTGAAAAGGGTGTATATATTGGCTCACAGTACTCACAAGAAATGATATATCATGGCGAGTGACAATTTAATATTTCGGCTTCCCAATAAGACGTCGATATTAATTTGGATTGCACAAAAGTGAATCATAAGTAGAACTAAGCGGCATAACCAAGAGAGGATAACTTCAAATTCACATCCATAAGAGTACCGACTGTTACACCCTAAAAAGCCAGCATAATGTAGAAGATCCATTCAATATTTCCGATGAGATAAGATAAGGGAATTATAACGTTGAGCAACCTTGATTCCCAAGAAATCTTTGGTATGAAAGTGAGAAGATAGCTGCTTTTAATTGTAAAAATGTCTACAATATTATCATCCGTACCGAGAATATCATCAACATAAACCAAAAGAATCACTGCCCCCTACTGCTGGCGACGAGTAAATGGACATAAGTCAATAATACGCCTAGTAAAGTCGATCGCCTAAACTACTTGACTGAATTTGTCAAACCCAACCCGAGGAAACTGCTGGCCATAAATAGATTTGCGTATGTGACACACAAGAGACTCATCTATAGTCTTATAACTAGGAGGCTACTAGACATACACAGTTTCAATCAAATCACCATTAAGAAATGTATGCTTGATATCCAACTCAATTTCAATCAAAACACCATTAAGAAATGTATGCTTGATATCCAATGGATGTAATAGCCATTGGCGGTGTACTAGTAGAGAAATTGACACACGAACAAGATCAAGCTTAGCAATAGGAGAAAAGGTCTCCTTGCAATCTATCACATACTGCTGAGTAAAACCTCTTGTAACAACTCCTGCATTCAAGTGCTTAGCAGAACCATTTGGATTATGCTTAGCATTAAATACCCACTAACCACTAACACAAGAATGACCACGTGGTAGAGGAATCAAATTCCAAGTGCTATTAGCCTAAATGGCCTGCATCTCCTGTCTATAGCAGTCCGCTACCCCGGATGCTGAAGGACCTCATGTACATACGAAGTTGTAAAAATAAAAGAAATAGAACAAGCAAACTTGCGCAGGGGACCAGCTAGACTACAATAAGAAACAAAGTTTTCAATATGATGTATAGTGCAAGTACGACACTTCTTATGAAGACAATAGGAAGATCATCCATAATAAGTACATCGTCAGTTGGGGCAGACTCTCATTATCTTATATTTGTATTTTCATTTGAATTGTCTTCTATTATAAAAACTTATGTATGATGTTATTGTTTTAAAACTTAATATTGTGTTTCATTAACCACTTTTTAATCTTATTAAGTTACTTTGTTGTTTTTTATTGGTAATTTAGGATTGTTTTTCTTTTCTTTAGTTTATTGTCTAAAAATTCAAGTTTGACGAGTTTTAAGGGATATAGGACTGTTTGCCATTAAAAATTTTTGATTGTAAATTTCAATTACAAACAGAACAGTGTTACAATGTAGGACTTAGACGTAGTCTTAGGAGTACACTTTTGTTTATCTGGGTCCCTTGTGCCGATGGAGCGAGTGGTAATGCGTTGACTCCGTTGACGATCTGACGACAGTTTTCGGTTCTCTGAAGGTCTGAGTTGCTCTGGGTGCTGGAGCTTGCGGAGAGGAAGAAGACATTGAGTGTCTGTATCTGCTTCTCTGTATATGTATGTCGGTGGTAGTGCGATGTGTGTGTGTAAGAAGGAAGTGATCCCTCTATTTATAGCTTTGCAGGCTGGCTGCTCATGCGCATATGTAGGATGCGCCTGTACGCGGGGACGCCACGTGGTGATTGCTGATGGAGGCGCATGGACGATGCGCTCTGATTGAGGAGTTGAACCCTTCCTGTTGTCTTTGTGGGCTGCGGCCGAGCTGACACGTAGCAATGGAGAGGATCTTTCAGTTGCTGAGATCTTGGGTGATTAACACCCCTTCATAGGCTGAATCAAGTCAAAGGACGCGTGTCGTAGGTCCATGGCTCAAAGATCTCGGATTTGGTGGGGAGTGATCTGATAGGATGCGCCTGGGATTGGGCGCATGAGGAGGCTTTGGCTCGTAACCTTTAGGAGTCACGAACCAGTCGGGGCGCATAGCTTTTGAGGCGCATGCGGGGCTTCAGTAGTGACTTTACTTCTGTCTTTAGGGATCAGAGAAAAGTCTGAGGCGCATGGCTTTTGAGGCGCATGCAATGATTTGGGCGCATGGCTGCGGAGGCGCTTGCGAGATGGTTGGGCGGCCACGTGGCTTGTAACCGCCGGAGGAAAGCAATGATGATGCTGACGTCGGCGACGCTTCGTCTTCTGAAAAAGCTGTCAACTGTTCAGTCATCGGGGGACGTGCTGCCAACTCCGTCAGACTTCATCATTTAATGTTCTTGACAGGTGATGGGCTATTGAGTGGGCGCATCGATCGGCGTTCCACTGGGCGCATGGCGACGCATGGGCGCATCCTCGTAAGGCGCTTGGTGTTGATGGGCGCGTCTGTATGATGCGCGGTCTGATCGGCGCATCCGTTTGCATGACACGTCTTTATTGGTCCGACTGTTGAGTTCTTCGAGTCATTAATGGCTTTCTGACTTAGCTGAATTCGAAGGGGTGAATTCATCATTATGAATACAAGTTCATTGCACTAACTTCGGGAAGGTTGCCACTTGGCGCATGGGTTTGATTTGCCCTGGCCTATGAATAGCAACAGTTTGAGAGAGTTGTTGTCTCTCCCTTGACTTCTCGACGAAGATGGATTCGACTGATCCTCCTCCTTGGCAAGACGTTGTACTGTGGGTGATGGTTCTCCTTGTTCGAAGAAGCTTTGACGGCGAACTCCTTCAGAAGATAAGAGCCCCAGGCTGGTAGATGCGCCTGTGCATTGACGAGGAAGTGATTCACTCTGACGGGACGGAGTGATGCGCTGGGAGACAGGCACAGCATGTTGCAACTGCTGGAACACAGACTGTGTAAGCCCCTGTTTTTCAAATTTCATATTAATTAGTGTTAATTAGTTTTTAGTGTCAATTTAGCCTTAAAATAATTATTTAGATTTTTAGGAATTTTCCTAGAATTTTTAAATGATTTTTAAATGAGTTTTATATATTAAAAATATCATTTTGTAATTTATTTAAATGTTTTAATATCACTTTGCAATTATCAGAATTGTTTTAATACAGATTTGTAATTATTTAAATTGTTATTATAGCAGTTTGCAATTTAGGAATTGTTTTAATTCAGTTATGCAAATTAATATTTGCATTTAGTTATAGAGGGGACCTAAGTGTAAAAACCTAAAGTCTAAGGGCCTATCTGCTAAACCGAACCCCCCCCCCCCCACGAACACTCTCTCTCTCTCACCTCACCCACTTCGCTGCCCCGACCGCCAGCGCAGCCTACCCCCGCCATTTCCGACTGCCCCGACCGACTTAGAACCGCCATGGCCCCCTATTTAACTCCCCTCTCTCTCCCCCGACCAGACCCTAACCCTAAACTCTCCCCACGACCACCGTTCTTCCCCAAAACCCCTAGCCGCAACCCTAGCTCCGACGAACTCCTCGTCCAGCCCCCATGTCGAGTGCCACAACCCCCAACCACCCTCATCCGACTCGCCGCGCTGAGCCGCGCCCAGCGCCACCGGAGCGCCGCCTCGCTGACGCCTCCTCCGACCGCCAGCACGTTCGAAATCCCCCCCGATCGACCGGACACGTGAGTAGCAAGGCTCACTTCGTGTCGTCCGTGTCCCGAATCCACGTATGTGGTTCGTCAGGACACGGGGACACTAGTCCAGTGTGTGGACACGAGTTTTAGGATCTGTACGTGTCGTGCGTAGCACGGACACGTAGAAATCCTGTGTCCCTAACTGTCCGGACACAGGATCGATTAATTATTTTTTTATATATATATAAACTAACCTAAACTAAATAAATAAAACGAAAACCTAAACCCTAACACAACTGATAGGCTGACCCCTTGGCCAGCCCGTCCTAGCCTAACCCCCCCCTGCGCACTCTCTGGCTCGGGTTCGAGCCCCCCTCTTCTTGTTTGTTTCTTTTTCTTTATCTTTTTCTGTTTCTTTTTCTTTTCTTTTCCTTTTTGTTTTAATATGTATATATTAGTATATATATATATTTATATATACTGTATTTTCGACAGTATATTATATATGTATATAATTTTATAGTTAGTAAATTTCATATATATATGTTTGTATTTATATACATATATATATTTGTATGTGTATATATATATTATTATATATACACTTTATAAGTAAATGTTTCCTTATATATATATATATATATATATATATATTTGTATATATATATATATATATATATATATATATATATATATATATATATATATACTTTATAAATTAAGTATTTTCCTTATACATATATATGTACTTTTAAAACATATGTATGCATATTTTCACTATGCATAATTTTGCCTTATTAAAATATTAATATTTATTTTGCATTCTTACCGATTTGTATTTTAGTGTATTTAAATTACTGCAACCATTTGGTGTCCAAGCCTAGCATGGGTTTTTGGGCCCAAATGTGTTTTCACACATTCAAGACCTGTACAAGTCATATTGGACTTGATTCATGGCCTTGGGTCCTGTATTTGAACTTTGGTTCAAATTATATACATGGACAAAATACGCAGATAATTAATTATTTAATTTCAATTGTGTGTAATGCTGTTTTTGGATTTCTAAAAATACTTAAAGTACTGCTAAAATTATGGAAAAATAGTATTTAGATACTATGTTAATTTAGTATAATTTTTATAGTATTTAAATTACAGTTTTGCCACTAGTTTGGCATATGGAACCAAAACTCATTTTCTGTATACTTAGGAAAACTGATTTTTATAAAATATTTGTACTGGTTAATAAATTCCAGAAAAATTATAATAAATTTCTATGATTAACAAGGATCACTTTGGTACTTTACTTTAAGAAAAACTAGGCTTGTTGTCTATCTCTAAAATTGTTAGAACACAATGATCATTTGATTTATTTATTGATTAATTACGACTTGTAGCTTTTTGTGTTATTTTGAGTTTTAGCCATGTTGAACCCCACCCCTCACTAGTGTAAAGACCCTAGAAAGTTAGTTAAAGTAGTGTGTCACCCCACATTGGTCTCCTATGCCAAAGTCATCATTTTGGCTAGGTGCCCAGTTACAAGTCGTGTCGCACCAATTAGTATCTTAGCGTTTTAGCTTAGTGTAAAAACTAAGTTATTGTATTTATTTCTACAGTGACGAGTTACCGAACATCCATAGCACTGTTATCGCAGCTTGTTTTGTTTTGCTTTGCTAGAGGCAAGTACTTTCTACAAACTTTACATACTGTTACATAAATGAACTGCTAATCCAACCATGTTAAATGCTGATCCTTGGGGTAGCAAGTTAAAATGTCACATGTTGTACTTTCTATTTCTACCATGCTTAGAACAGTCTTGATGTATCTCTTACATGATTAGAATATGGGTTATGGGGAAACTGATAGTAGTGTACATGATCATGACCCCCCTATAGTAGCGAGCGAGATCGCATTTTATATGCATACCTTGCCGCAGGCCATTATCCCGCATTTCTGTACGGATGTACACCTATGCTTGTTAACTTGTACGTATGTACATTTCATTTACATGTACCACAGTACATTGTACATCTATTGACCGATCACGTACTTGCTACAGTTTTAAACATTATATATACATCTGTCTCTATGACATATGTGTTCTTGCCATGATAGACTATGTGATGATATGCTTTCCAGTTATTCCTCCTATGTTCATTTCCATGTTTCATATGCTAGTTTGTTAGATTCAGTACTTGCTCCCGTCCTGACAGGATAACGTTGTAGGTGTCCTTACTGGGGAGGAGTTACTCTGCGATACATATTATGGGGTTACTGTCGAGGACCCGGCTCTGCTTTACGAGGATGTTCCTGTGGGGAACCTCGCCTAGTTGTCTTTTGTATTTTTAGACTTTTGAGAGTAGTCATGTATTAGACTATATATTTTGTAACTGGACATGTATCCAGTTTTACATTTCAGTTCACTTGTACTTGGATATTTTACTATATACGACGACTTTTGTGTTTGGAGCATTTATGATTCTTCTTCACTTATAGAACTGTTAGCACATTTAGTCTTATCCTGTTGTCTTTAGAACAGCTTACTACGTTTTATCTCAACGTAGGCTGGGCATGACTCGGCCTGGTCCAACAATTTGGGTAGCGGATCGTGACATGTTTTTAGTGGTGGCCCACGCAGGTCCTGACTAAACTGTTTGGTTACGTTATTGTACCAAGCATGCCTGCAATTAGGAACTTAAGGTAATTAGACAACATTAGGAACGACGCTTAGAACACCTAGAGGAATGCTAGGATTGCAACATAGGAAAACATCACATGTTTGCTATTATAATTAGATTTTCTTGCCTATGATTACTTACTTTAAATAAGTCCTTATAAGTCCTTTTATTTTGTAATTTAGATGGTGCTTACTCGTTCATCCCAGTATGTTACCCCCGAGAATGGGGCCCTCCTTATCCAGTCAGCTGACCAGTCGACTGATACACCTCCACCTACCACATTCCCCCACTCCACAGATCCACAAACCCAGATACCACAACCACCTTCCACATCACAGGCCCAGCAGGACCCGATACTTCCACCACCCCCTATCACTATACCCACCCAGGCTTCCGTCACACTCGACGGGAACCAGCTGCTCACACTGATTCAGGGGTTCCTAACAACCCATCAGGAGCAGACTACCCTACTCCGCCAGAGCATGGAGCGTTCTGAGGGACGTCCCGTGGTCCCACCACATGTAGAGCCACGGCAGAGAGCGGGGACGATCAAGGACTTCATGGGTCTGAATCCCAAGGAATTCTCAGGGACTGAGGGCATAGTAGTAGCAGATGACTGGCTAGATTCGGTAGAGAGGAAGCTTCTGGGAGTTAGGATGTCGGATGACCTCCAGGTCGAGGCAGCAGGATTTCTGCTGATAGACTTAGCAGGAGTCTGGTTCCGGAATGAGCCGTTGTTTGCGAGGGGGAGAGCCACTTGGGACCAGTTCAAGACCCAGTTCAAGAAGAAATTCTTCTCGACCACTGCTAGAGTAGCCATGGGGCTACGATTCCAGAACATCCAGCAGGGGAACCGTTCTGTTGATGACTATGCGGCAGAGTTTAGTCGCCTGAGCCGTTTTGCTCCTAGTCTGGTTGCAGATCCAGATGAGATGACCCGTAGGTTTTGCCATGGTCTAGTTCCAGACATTGGCATTCTTATAGTGGCGAACGGTACGACTGACTACTACCAGAGTCTAGAGTTGGCCCGGAGCATCGAGGAGCGTCTTCAGTCTAGCAAGAGGTCGGCTTCTGTACATCATGAGGGACCGCCCAAGCGTCAGGCTTTCCAGCAGAGAGCATCGACGCCACCCCAGCAGACTTACCGTCCCCCTACACCACATCATCAGACCCCGCCAGTTCGAGCCCCGGGACCCCGGCAGCAGCAGAGGGGAGCTATATGTTCTTTCTGCGGAAGACCAGGGCACGACAGCTCCATTTGCAGGAAGAGGTTGAAGCAGTGCTTAGTCTGTGGGTCTGCCACCCATCAGATTCGGGACTGCCCAGTAGCGAAGCCTAGGGGACCACTCCCGACTCAGCAGCAGAGGTTTGGGCAGCATCTGCAGCAGCAGAAGGGACCTCAGGGGAAGGTTTATAGCCTAGCCCTTGAGCCGGAACCGGAGCAGGTTTCAGAGCCCGATTACTTAGCTGACGTCATCACAGGTCATGTTTATTTGCATACTTTTCTAGCTGTATGTTTGTTTGATTCTGGTGCATCTCATAGCTTCCTATCATTAGAGTTTATGCATAAACATCATCTAGTAGCTACACCTACTGCGGAGATTAGTAGAGTGATGACGGGAGGAGGACCAGTGCCTATTAGATCTATCTATAGATGTTCTATTTTTATAGCCGGGAGAGAGTTCAGGGGACGATTCTTTGTGATGCCACTCCCCGGTTATGATATCATATTGGGGATGGACTGGCTTAGCTATGCCCATGCATCTATAGACTGTCATGAGGGTAGTATTTTGTTCAGTCCCCCAGGCACAGCACCATTCAGTGTCAGGAGGACAGGGCCGGAGATCAGCCTAGAGCCGAACTGTTGTGCGACAGTCGGGGACGCAGCACCGCCACACCCTATAGAGAGTTTATGGATGTATTCCCAGAGGATCTTCCACGACTTTCGCCTGACAGAGATGTGGAGTTCACTATAGATTTAGTGCCGGGTTCATCACCAGTATCCCGGGCTTGCTATAGAGTGAATCCCAAGGAGGCCATAGAGATGAAAGAGCAGATTGATGACCTGTTGAAAAAGGGTTTCATTCGATCCAGTGCTTCTCCATGGGGAGCACCAGTGCTCTTTGTGCCTAAGAAGGATGGTACAGTCCGGTTGTGTATTGACTACCGGGCCTTGAATGCTATCACCATTAAGAACAAATATCCTTTGCCCAGGATAGATGATTTGTTCGACCAGTTGAGTGGGACGAAGGTGTTTTTCAGGATAGACTTGAGATCCGGGTACCACCAGGTGAAGGTTAGGCCAGCAGACATCCAGAAGACGACGTTCAACACGAAGTACGGGCAGTACGAGTTTCTGGTGATGCCATTTGGTCTCACAAATGCGCCAGCTGTCTTTATGAACTTGATGAATAAGACATTTTACCAGTATCTGGATAAGTTCGTCGTAGTGTTTATCGACGACATCCTGATATACTCGAAGACGCCAGAGGAGCATGCAGAGCACTTGCGGATAGTTTTGGGGATTCTGAGACAGGAGAGATTGTTTGCCAAATTGCCGAAGTACGAGTTCTTTTTAGACCGAGTGGAGTTTCTCGGCCATGTAGTCACTGGAGATGGAATCTCGGTGGATCCCAGGAAGATTGCTGCAGTTGAGACGTGGAAGGCTCCGACGTCAGTTTCAGAGATCAGGAGCTTTCTGGGTTTAGCAGGCTATTATAGAAAGTTCGTCCAGGACTTTGCTAGAATAGCTGAACCCATGACGAAGCTGACGCGGAAGGACGCAGAGTACATCTGGTCAGAGGACTGCCAGGCAGCGTTTGAGGAGCTGAAGAGGAGACTGACGACCGCTCCAGTTCTGACTTTACCTTCAGGTTCTGGAGGTTTCACCATATACAGCGATGCTTCTGGAAAGGGGCTAGGATGTGTCCTACAGCAGCATGGGAAAGTGATTGCTTATGCATCTAGGCAATTGCGGACTCATGAGCGGAATTATCCTACCCATGACCTAGAGTTAGCTGCGGTGATCTTTGCACTCAAGTTATGGAAACATTACTTATACGGAGAGCGTGTGGAAATCTTTACTGACCACAAAAGCTTGAAGTATGTGTTCACGCAGAAAGAGCTGAACATGAGGCAAAGACGATGGTTGGAGTTGATGAAGGACTTCGACATCGATTTACAGTATCACCCTGGGAAGGCAAATGTGGTGGCGGATGCGCTGAGCAGGCATCCGATGGCATGGTACCTGATGATTGATCGGCATTTGCGGGAGGATCTGGAGAAGCTCGGTATCGAGCTAGTTCGGCCAGGATCAGTGATACAGATGATGGCGCTTGACATTCAGTCAGGTTTGATAGAGCAGATCCGGGAGGCACAGTCTACAGATGAGAGCCTTCGCAGACTTCGACCCCAGGCTTTAGCGGGATTGCTGGATGACTTCACGATAGCAGAGGATGGATCCTTGAGGCATGGCAGCCGATTGTGCGTGCCGAAGGGAGAGCTGGTAGAGGCAGTCTTGCAAGAGGCGCACCGATCGAGATATTCTATTCACCCTGGTGCTAACAAGATGTACCGTGACTTGCGGGAACATCTTTGGTGGCACGGGATGAAGAGGGATGTATCGCATTTTTTCTCGAGATGCCTAGTTTGCCAGCAGGTCAAGGCGGAGCGCCAGAGGCCAGCTGGTTTGTTGCAGCCGTTACCCATTCCCGAGTGGAAGTGGGAACATATTACGATGGACTTCGTCTCAGGGCTTCCTCGTTCTCAAGGAGGGAAGGATGCCATTTGGGTCATCGTAGACAGGCTGACGAAGTGTGCGCACTTCATACCCTTCAAGGTGGGGCTTTCCACCGAGAAGTTGGCGGAGCTATACATGCAGCAGATAGTTCGCCTACACGGAGTGCCGGTGAGCATCGTGTCAGACAGAGACAGCAGATTTACATCCCACTACTGGAGGAGCTTGCAGGAGGAGTTGGGCAGTAGGCTCAAGTTCAGTACGGCGTACCACCCGCAGACAGATGGGCAGTCCGAGAGGACGATACAGACACTGGAGGATATGCTGAGGACCTGCGTGCTGGACTTCGGAGGATCATGGGAGAGCCATCTGCACTTGGTAGAGTTTTCATACCACAACAGCTACCAAGCCAGTATCGGTATGTCTCCTTTCGAGGCGCTATATGGGCGACGATGCCGCACACCGCTCTTTTGGGATGATGTTGGAGACAGAGTTATGCTTGGGCCAGAGATGATCACGGATGCAGCAGAGAAAGTCGGGATGATCAGAGACAGGCTCAGAGTAGCTCAGGATAGGCAGAAACACTGGGCTGATGCTAGTCGCAGGCCGATGGAGTTCGCAGACGGTGATATGGTGCTAGTGAAGATATCACCTACTAGAGGAACGATCCGGTTCGGGCGAGGAGGGAAGCTGAGCCCCAGATACATCGGGCCGTTCGAGATACTTGGCAGGATCGGAGAGGTAGCTTACAGGGTTGCACTTCCACCCAACCTAGCAGGAGTTCACGATGTCTTTCACGTATCTCAGCTGAGGAGATATGTTCCAGACCCCAGTCATGTGCTAGATCATTCAGAGTTGGAGGTCGGACCGAGCCTTACAGTTTCTGAGCAGCCAGTGGAGATATTAGACAGGAGAGAGAAAAGGCTGAGGAACAAGGTTATACCCCTAGTGCGAGTAGCTTGGAGCCGTCACTCCCCAGGTGAATCTACTTGGGAGAGGGAGTCGGACATGAGGGAGAGATACCCTTACTTGTTCGATCCAACCGCTGCGAGGGAACCACCCGTTCCCGCTTGATACCTTAGAGGTTAGTTTCGATCATAGCCTTAGTCATTTATTGCATTGTTTGCTATGTTAGAATATTGTCGGGTCTCCAATCCTTGTGAATTTCGAGGACGAAATTTTTCAAGGAGGGAAGACTTGTAAGCCCCTGTTTTTCAAATTTCATATTAATTAGTGTTAATTAGTTTTTAGTGTCAATTTAGCCTTAAAATAATTATTTAGATTTTTAGGAATTTTCCTAGAATTTTTAAATAATTTTTAAATGAGTTTTATATATTAAAAATATCATTTTGTAATTTATTTAAATGTTTTAATATCACTTTGCAATTATTAGAATTGTTTTAATACAGTTTGTAATTATTTAAATTGTTATTATAGTAGTTTGCAATTTAGGAATTGTTTTAATTCAGTAATGCAAATTAATATTTGCATTTAGTTATAGAGGGGACCTAAGTGTAAAAACCTAAAGTCTAAGGGCCTATCTGCTAAACCAAACCGCCCCCCCCCCCCCCCCCCCCCCACGAACACTCTCTCTCTCTCACCTCACCCACTCCGCTGCCCCGACCGCCAGCGCAGCCTACCCCCACCATTTCCGGCTGCCCCGACCGACTTAGAACCGCCATGGCCCCCTATTTAACTCCCCTCTCTCTCCCCCGACCAAACCCTAACCCTAAACTCTCCCCACGACCACCGTTCTTCCCCAAAACCCCTAGCCGCAACCCTAGCTCCGACGAACTCCTCGTCCAGCCCCCACGCCGAGTGCCACAACCCCCAACCACCCTCATCCGACTCGCCGCGTTGAGCCGCGCCCAGCGCCACCGGAGCGCCGCCTCGCTGACGCCTCCTCCGACCGCCAGCACGTCCGAAATCCCCCCCGATCGACCGGACACGTGAGTAGCAAGGCTCACTTCGTGTCGTCCGTGTCCCGAATCCACGTATGTGGTTCGTCAGGACACGGGGACACTAGTCCAGTGTGTGGACACGAGTTTTAGGATCTGTACGCGTCGTGCGTAGCACGAACACGTAGAAATCCTGTGTCCCTAACTGTCCGGACACAAGATCGATTAATTATTTTTTTTATATATATAAACTAACCTAAACTAAATAAATAAAACGAAAACCTAAACCCTAACACAACTGATGGGCTGACCCCCTGGCCAGCCCGTCCTAGCCTAACCCCCCCCCCCCCTGCGCGCTCTCTGGCTCGGGTTCGAGCCCCCCTCTTCTTTTTTGTTTCTTTTTCTTTTTCTGTTTCTGTTTCTTTTCTTTTCCTTTTTGTTTTAATATGTATATATTAGTATATATATATATATATATATTTATATATACTGTATTTTCGACAGTATATTATATATGTATATAATTTTATAGTTAGTAAATTTCATATATATATATGTTTGTATTTATATACATATATATATTTGTATGTGTATATATATATATATTATTATATATACACTTTATAAGTAAATGTTTCCTTATATATATATATATATATATATATATATATATATATAAATATATATATATATATATATTTTATATATATATATATATATATATATATATATATATATATATATACTTTATAAATTAAGTATTTTTCTTATACATATATATGTACTTTTAAAACATATGTATGCATATTTTCACTATGCATAATTTTGCCTTATTAAAATATTAATATTTATTTTGCATTCTTACCGATTTGTATTTTAGTGTATTTAAATTACTGCAACCATTTGGTGTCCAAGCCTAGCATGGATTTTTGGGCCCAAATGTGTTTTCACACATTCAAGACCTGTACAAGTCATATTGGACTTGATTCATGGCCTTGGGTCCTGTATTTGAATTTTGGTTCAAATTATATACATGGACAAAATACGCAGATAATTAATTATTTAATTTCAATTGTGTGCAATGCTGTTTTTGGATTTCTAAAAATACTTAAAGTACTGCTAAAATTATGGAAAAATAGTATTTAGATACTATGTTAATTTAGCTAATTTAGTATAATTTTTATAGTATTTAAATTACAGTTTTGTCACTAGTTTGGCATATGGAACCAAAACTCATTTTCTGTATACTTAGGAAAACTGATTTTTATAAAATATTTGTACTGGTTAATAAATTCCAAAAAATTATAATAAATTTCTATGATTAACAAGGATCACTTTGGTACTTTACTTTAAGAAAAACTAGGCTTGTTGTCTATCTCTAAAATTGTTAGAACACAATGATCATTTGATTTATTTATTGATTAATTACGACTTGTAGCTTTTTGTGTTATTTTGAGTTTTAGCCGTGTTGAACCCCACCCCTCACTAGTGTAAAGACCCTAGAAAGTTAGTTAAAGTAGTGTGTCACCCCACATTGGTCTCCTATGCCAAAGTCATCATTTTGGCTAGGTGCCCAGTCACAAGTCGTGTCGCACCAATTAGTGTCTTAGCGTTTTAGCTTAGTGTAAAAACTAAGTTATTGTATTTATTTCTACAGTGACGAGTTACCGGACATCCATAGCACTGTTATCGCAGCTTGTTTTGTTTTGCTTTGCTAGAGGCAAGTACTTTCTACAAACTTTACATACTGTTACATAAATGAACTGCTAATCCAACCATGTTAAATGCTGATCCTTGGGGTAGCAAGTTAAAATGTCACATGTTGTACTTTTCATTTCTACCATGCTTAGAACAGTCTTGATGTATCTCTCACATGATTAGAATATGGGTTATGGGGAAACTGATAGTAGTGTACGTGATCATGACCCCCCTATAATAGCGAGCGAGGTCGCATTTTATATGCATACCTTGCCGCAGGCCATTATCCCGCATTTCTGTACGGATGTACACCTATGCTTGTTAACTTGTACGTATGTACATTTCATTTACATGTACCACAGTACATTGTACATCTATTGACCGATCACGTACTTGCTACAGTTTTAAACATTACATATACATCTGTCTCTATGACATATGTGTTCTTGCCATGATAGACTATGTGATGCCATGCTTTCCAGTTATTCCTCCTATGTTCATTTCCATGTTTCATATTCTAGTTTGTTAGATTCAGTACTTGCTCCCGTCCTGACAGGATAACGTTGTAGGTGTCCTTACTGAGGAGGAGTTACTCTGCGACACATATTATGGGATTACTGCCGAGGACCCGGCTCTGCTTTACGAGGATGTTCCTGCGGGGAACCTCGCCTAGTTGTCTTTTGTATTTTTAGACTTTTGAGAGTAGTCATGTATTAGACTATATATTTTGTAACTGGACATGTATCCAGTTTTACATTTCAGTTCACTTGTACTTGGACATTTTACTATATACGACGACTTTTGTGTTTGGAGCATTTATGATTCTTCTTCACTTATAGAACTGTTAGCACATTTAGTCTTATCCTGTTGTCTTTAGAACAGCTTACTACGTTTTATCTCAACGTAGGCTGGGCATGACTCGGCCTGGCCCAACAATTTGGGTAGCGGGTCGTGACAGACTGCCTTGGTGGTGGAGCCACTGTCTTGCGGCAGCAACAGTTGATGATGACCGTAGCACAAGTGTGCCCTGTGAGGGGCGTATTATGCTTGTCGGTCGGCTCTCTTGATCGGCGTTTGTGAATGATCACATTACGCAAATCGTTAGAGGAGAGTGCCACCTTCACACCCCCATCAGGCGCATGGCAAGGCCAAGCGCCGGGGTGGTCAAGTGAGAGTGCCACCTTTACACCCCTATCAGGCGCATGGCAAGGCCAAGCGTCGGGGTGGTCAAGTGAATGCTGCGTCCCTTGATCCAACACCAAACAGGCGCTCAGATCAGTAGTAGGGGTACAACACTTAAAGTGACTTGAACGAACCTCGGACGCACAACCAGTGGAGGCGCGGGAGTTCAAGACCACAGGGTTTGCCTTGCTCGACTTGGTTGCGAACGCAGTAAATGCGCCCAAGCGAGACAAGGACTTTGAAGGTCGGCTCGTTTCTGGCGCAGAAGCACCCGAGTCGACCTTGTACAGCTTACCATCAGCAGCGCGCATGATTGTGAGCGCATGCTTCTGGTTTGCCGTTGGCATAGCACGTTTGAGGCGCATGGCCCGTGCCGCCTTGGACTTCTTCGTACCAGCCCGCTGGGACGCATAGTACTCAGAGTCCAAATTATCCTCGCCATGACAACGAGTGAAGAACTTGCAGCCAACCCAGAAGAAGAGAAGAACTACTGCAACTTTTTGTGGCTCGAACGGGCTCCCTTTTTTTTGGGTCCCCTTTTCAAAGGAGGCAAGAGGGCTCTATATATAGAGTGGAATGAGACCTCTCTTCTTCTCCTTTCCGATGTGGGATTAAAAGTAATCTCTCTCCTTTTTCATGCTTCTACAAGACCCCCTTCAAAGTTTTTAAAACTTTTGGACAAGTTTTGAAATACTTTGAACAAGAAGCATGGATCGTAGAGCTGTTTAGGTGTGACAATCCTATCAGAGATAGTATGGACGTGATAGGTTTGGGTACTTCCACTGGAGAATTTATGTGGACTTATCATCCTTTGCGTACCTTGGTTTTAGGTACAGATAATAAGTTAAGAGAGAGAGAGAACCAACATATTTACTCAGAGGTAGTATGGACATGGTAAATATGGGATTGATGGTAGAGCTTTCCTACTCAGAGGTGATATGGACGTGGTAGGAATGACTCTGGAGGGAGATACGTGGAACTACTCAGAGGTAATATGGATATGGAAGTTCTGCTGGGATGTAATTCTTTACTTTTAAATAAAGAATGAAGAGCTTTGTGGTGTGTTCATTCTTGCTGTCATGAACTTGATGATTTGTGTGGACCTATTATCTTTTGTGCACCTTGGTTTTTAGGTACAGATAATAAGTTCGAGAGAACCGACATGTTTGCTCAGAGGTGATGTGGACGTGGCAAATATGGGATTCAAATGATGGAATCTTCCTACTCAGAGGTGTTATGGACGTGGTAGGAATGACTCTGGGGGATACGCGGAACTACTCAGAGGTAATGTGGACGTGGAAGTTCTGCGATCAATGTACGGCAACGCAGGGGTTGTCTGTACGGGATATTTACTCAGAGGTAATGTGGACGTGGTAAACATGATGGGTAGCGTAGTCTTACGGAGCATAAGATTCCGTTTTGTAGGGTGTAGGGGAACAACTCAGAGGTAATGTGGACGTGGTTGTCCTTCTGCTGGAGGATAGAATGCCACGGAACAGCTGGGTTCCGGAAGCGTAAGATTTTGTGGAAGGGAGTTGTACGTGAGCCCTGATGATTGGCTCTACAGACTCCCTTGTTGGGTGAAGATAGAAGTACATGTCTGAAAGATGTCAAGAGTAGTACTTCTTTAGGAACTTGCCGTTGATGGGCATCATGAACAAGTCCCCATTGGGTTTGGCGAGGCGGTAAGCACCGCTTGAGTATACCGTCTCTATGATGAAAGGTCCCTCCCACTTGGGCTCGAACTTTCCTGGTGTCTTGTGAGTCAACACCATCGGCCTCCTGACTGCCAGAACCAGGTCGCCTACTTGGAAAGTCCTCTGCTTGACCTTCTTGTTGAAAGCCTGTGATATACGGGCTTGATAGAGTTCGATGCGCTGTTGAGCTAGGAGACGTTTTTCGTCAAGTGCCTCCAATTCTCGCAGACGGCGACGTTGATTGTCTTCCTCTGTTAGTTGATTTGTGATCGCTACACGGAGTGAGGGTATCTGGATCTCTAGAGGCAGTACCGCTTCGCTTCCGTAGACCAGGGAGAATGGTGTGTTGCCTGTCGGGGTCCGTACCGTTGTGCGGTAGGCCCAAAGGCATTCGCCGAGCTTTTCGTTCCAGTCGCGTTTGTTGGATGACACGTCCTTTTTGAGTAGCCTGACGATAGTTTTGTTGAATGCCTCGGCCAATCCGTTTGCTGCCGGATTGTAGGCGGTTGATGCCACGTTTTGAATGCGATTCTTGTCACAGAATCTGCTGAAAATATGGCTGATGAACTGAGGACCGTTATCGTGGATAATCCTCCGGGGTACCCCGAAACGGTAGGTGACATGGTGCTTGATGAAGCTGACCACCCTAGAGCTCTTCACTTCCGACAGTGGAACTGCTTCTGCCCATTTGGAGAAGTAGTCGGTGATGGCTAGGATGAAGCGGTGTCCCCTTGATGAAGGAGGGGTGATTGGTCCTACAATGTCCATGTCCCAGGCTTCAAAGGGCCAGGAGGCGACCTTAGGATGTAGTGGTTCTGACGGTGTATGGATGAAGTCAGCGTGAAGCTGGCACGCATGGCACTTTTTAGCATAGTCGACAGCGTCGACTGCCATGGTTGGCCAGTAGTAGCCCATGCGTCGCAGTCGATCCTACAACTTAGGGCCAGGTTGATGGGCCCCGCAGGTTCCGTCGTGAGCTTCTCGAAGGGCTTCGGCCGCTTCTTCGTTGGATAAACATCGAAGGAGAAGTCCATCGTAGGAGCGTCGGTACAACATTTTAGTAGCTGTATCGTAATAGAATCGAAGGGAGCGCCTCCTGACTGAGACGGCTTCTTTCGGGTCCTCTGGGAGAATTCCGTAGACAGCGAAGTCGATGAAATCTCCAGTCTCGGACATTAACACCAGCACTTGTTGACATGGCATGGGCCATTCGGGAGCATAGGTTGTTTTTAGGACAGACCAAGTCTTGACCCACTACCGTGACGTAATGTTGAGCCCCGAGGGGTGCTGCCAATGAGGCTGCGAGGCCAGCCAGAGCGTCAGCCTCCAAATTTTGTAAACGAGGTACATGTTCGATGAAGAACTTGGTGAAGGTTGAAATGATGTTTAATGCAACTTCATGGTAAGGAACCAGATCTTCATGGCGAACTTCGTACTGTCCTCTGATCTGGTTAACGACGAGTTTTGAGTCGCCGTAGGCTTCCAGATGATTCACCCCCAGCTGTCGCGCCAGCTGGAGTTCCATGATGAGCGCGTTGTACTCGGCAACATTGTTGGAGCACGTCTTCGAAAGGGAGTAGGCACGCTGGATGACCAGCTGATTGGGGGAGACTAAGACTACCTCCACTCCTGCGATGATTTGGCCTTTGGGGCCTGTTCTTGAAGCGCCATAAAAAAACATCCGCCAGACGGAGCTTTCTTCGGTGACGTTAGATTCTTGGACCTCATCCGGGATGTCTTCATAGAGTCTTGAGGACTCTGGGATGGGGTGTGCAGCTAAAAAGTCGGCCAGAGCCTGACCCTTGACGGCTTTTTGTGGAACGAACACCATGTTGTATGGCGTTAGCAGGATCGCCCATGTAGCAAGCCGGGAGTTTAATGACCCTGGCTTCGTCATGAGAACTCTGAGTGGATTGACTCGGGAGATGACATGAATTGTCTGGCCCGAGACATAATGGCGAGTCTTCTGGATGGCAAATACCAAAGCCAAATACTCTTTTTCAACGGGGTTGTACCGGTGTTCGGCCCCGATTAGTGTTCTACTGAGGTAGTAGATAGCTTGCTCATAGCCTGCATCGCTATTCTGAGCCAGCAGAGCGCCGAGGGAATGATCCATGGCACGGACGTAGAGGAGAAATGGTTTGCCGGCGACGGGTGCCACCAGGATTGGCGGGCTCGTCAAGTAAGCCTTGATATCGTCGAAAGCTTTTTGACATTCCTCTGTCCAAACGTAAGAGACTCCCTTCTTCATGAGCTGGGTGAAGGGTTGACATTTCCCGGAAAGGTTTGCTATAAACCTCCGGATGTATGCCAGACGCCCCTGCAGGCCTCGAAGTTCTCGGAGTTTTTTCGGAGGGTCCATGTCAAGGATGGCTTTGGTCTTCTCGGGATCGACATGAATGCCTTTCGCCGTGATAATGAAGCCCAAGAATTTTCCGCTAGAAACCCCTAGGAAGGATTTAGCGGGGTTCATCTTGAGTTGATGTGCTCGCATGAGATCGAAGACTGTCTTAAGGTCTTGTAGGTGATCTCCTTTGAGACGGCTCTTGACTGCGATGTCATCAACATAGCATTCGACTGTCTTGCGAAGATGCTGACGGAAGATGGTGCTCATAGCTCGTTGGTATGTCGCACCAGCGTTCTTCAAGCCGAAGGGCATCGCTGTGTAGCAGAAGACCCCCTTCGGAGTCCTGAATGACGTGTGTTTTGCGTCATCGGGGAACATCTTGATCTGGTTGTAGCCCGAATACCCGTCCATGAAAGACATGCGTTCGAAGCCACATGTGTTGTCGATCATCACGTCGGTGATTGGAAGCGGGAATTCGTCCTTCGGGCAAGCAGTGTTGACATCCCTGAAGTCGATACAGACTCGTTTTTTCCAATTCTTCTTGGTGACAGGGACGACATTGGCCACCCAATCCGGGTGTTGTTCTTCACGAATAAATCTGCTGGTCAGGAGTTTGTCTACTTCCTGATCGATAACGTTCATGATGTCAGGACGAAAACGTCGTTGTTGTTGCTTTATAGGCTTGGCATCAGGTAAGATGTTAAGCCTATGCATCGCGATCTGGGGATCAAGTCCCGGCATATCTTCGTAGTTCCAGGCGAAGACATCGATATATTCTTTAGCCAGCTGGATTAAAGATTCCCGATCTTCTCCTTTTAGGCTTTTGCTGATGAAGATGGGTTTGGAAGAAGATCCATCCCCAAGGTTGATCTGTTCGACTTCGTCTTCGGTAGGGGGTTCGCGTAATTCAAAACGAGACTCCCACTGTTCTCCTAGGCGTTGAGCCCAGGGTTCTTCCTCGAAGAATTCTGGCGTTTGGTCTTTGCCTTCATCTTCTTGAGATTGTGCAGATGTCATGTTGGCTGATAGCACTTTCTTGAAGACTGAGCCGATACTGGTATCGGAATTCCAAGTTGATGCTTCGGACGAGTGAGAATGTTCTACTTCTGCCTCCGAACTCTCTGGAGTTGACGGCGGCGTGACATAGCCCACCCCCCGTCGAGTTCGATGATAGTAGTCCTGCGGCTTTCCTTTAGGTGTTGGAAGCCGGAGAGGAAGACGTCGACCCTTGCCGTAGTTCAGGCCTTTGTTGCTTTTTAGGTCGTAACCCATCTTTTGGATGAGGTACTTTGTCTTGTCCGTGTACCGATAGGCTTGTATTCTGCCGGTATCTGGTTCTTGCTCGAGTGGCGGGAGGTCTTGATGACGCTCGACTTTACCGAAGATGATGGATTCTTCGTCTCGATTCCGCGGTGGGACTACAAAACAGACCCCTTGGGACGGGACTACTCGATTTACATGATGGACGGTCGTTATTTGTGTTTGCAACGACCGTAGAGCGTTATCTAATGTATACATGGCATTCCAATGTGGAAGATTAGAATAATTAAAAGACACTCTATTATTGATGAAACACGAGATTTTGTCCCGCGGGATTACATTGTCCAGAGAGGGTGCATCTACATCAGCAGAGATATATTCCCCTAACTCTTCATCTGTGAGTACTGGGGTTGGATCGGGGGAGTCCACCACAGCTTTGATGTTAGGGTCCGAGAGGGCTATGTGGGCCTTCTCCGGCAGCTTGGATAAGACAGATGATTGCGGCGGCTTGCCCTTAAGACGCACCTTCAGAGGTGCCTCAACTGCGCCTTCGGTGGTTGGTGCCTTCCCTTGTAGTTTTGCCACAAGGAGAGCCGATGTTTGAGGCGGCTTTCCCTTGAGTCGTATCTTCAAGGGAGCTTCAGTAGGCGTTTTACCTAGAGCAGTTGGTGCTTTTCCAGGTAGCTTGATAGGAGGCAGTATCTGAGGCGGTTTCCCCTTGAGTCGAATTTTTAAAGGAGCGTCGGGAATCATCTCTGGCTCCATGTCCGGCTCTGCCACTGTTTCTGCTTCATCATCAGCGTCGTTGGCTTCCCCTTCGTCGAGTGACTTGTATAGGGTAGCATCAGTGAAGTAGGCTTCGACCCCATTGAAAGGGTCAATGTCTGCAAACTCCGTTCGGATGATGTCGTTGGTGGACACGTATTTCATACATTGGTGGAGTGTAGATGGCACCACCATGTACTCATGCAGCCACGGACGATCCAGTAGGAGTTTGTAGTTGACGTCAGCGTCCACGACATAGCAAGTGACCTCAGTTCTGAGGTTACCAATATGACACTTCAGCCGTATTTTGCCCAGCGGCTCGCTTTTGCTAGCATTGAAGCCACTGATTGTTGTGTTGGAAGGCGCCAGTCGGTACATTGGGATCCCTAGTGTTGAGAGCAGCGTCTTCGGGATGATGCTGAGGGAAGACCCCGGATCGATCTGAATCCGCTTTACCTTGACGGAACCGACATACCCTGTATAGTACAGTAGCCTGTTGTGTTGGTTGTGCTTGAGCAGCATGTCTTGTTGGGTGAAGGTTATGTTGGGGATAACTTCATCCGCACAATGACAGTGCGCACATGTAGTCGGGAGATTTTCAGGCTGCTTGACCTGATTGATGAAGGACTCAGCATCCTTCAGAGCTTCACAGAGAGCTTCACGAGTGTCCTTGGAAAGGCGAAGAAGTCAAACAGAGATAGGCGGGCAGGAGTACTGGCAAGTTGTGCCAGTATGTCGAAGTTGTGGGGCTTGGCTAGCCCCGAAGTATTCTCCTTTCGCAGAGGCTTGTCGAAACGGGCCTCTACATGCTTCTGCTTATTGGCTGCTGGGGGCTTAGATGGGCCCTCTTCCTGGGCAGCAGGGACGGTGCAAGGAGGCACCACCTCGACGGCAGCTTCGTCGGGTTGGGCGTTCTGATGTGAACGCGTCTGTACAGGAAGTGCCTCTTCCGCAGAGGAAGAGACCATGCGGCAAGACTTGATCTTCCTGCCCTTAGTTTTGGAGGCAGAGCGTACCTCCGGTTGAGTAACCTCGGAGACGAGATCAGGGTGAACCCACAAGACCTCTCCCCGAGATGTGGTGAGTGGGATGAGTCCACTCACGTTGTCACGAGTAGGTGGTAAGTTAACCACCTCCATTGTTGCCTTAGGGATGGGGACGACGCCATCTTGTGTTGTGGTTGGCGGCAAGGTGCCAAATTGGAGTGACACCAGGTTGGCCGAAACCGTTTTCTCCTCGTAGTCGACGGAGATAACATCCGCATTGATCATGCGCTGGATGTAGTTTTTGAGGACGTAGCAGTCCTTAGTTGGATATCCGACAAACCGATGGTAGTGACAGTACCTCGGATTGTCCACTTTCCCAACCTCGTCGGGACGTTTCGGGTTCGGCAATTTGATCTTGTCACCCTGCTTCAGTATCTCAAAGAGTTGCAGGGTGTCTTCATCGTTGAAAGAATAAACCTCATTTGGCCTTGGTGCAAGTGGAGGCTTCTGGGTAGGTGCTGATGCACCTTTGGAGGCATTGACAGTCAACGCCTGTTTCCCCTTCGTCTCTCGTCCAGGGTTGTTGGCTGCAGGCCGTTTTCCCTTGTCCTCAAAGGCAGGGAAACTAACTCCCAGAAGGCGAGCATTGGACGCCTTCTTTTCTGCTGCTTCGGCTTCGATGATCAAGGAACTCCAGTCGGGAGGAGGAGTAGAGTTGAGCCAGAGTTTGACTGCAGGCAACATGTTCATGCTGCAGGAGGAGAGGAGTGCATGTTCTGGCATGCCCGGGGGCAGTCTGAAGCAGGCCTGTCGGAAGCGTTCGATGAATACTCGAACTGTTTCCTTCTCTTTCTAGCGTATCTCTATGAGGGACGCCATTGTCATGTCCTTCCCGCCGTCGTAGAAACGGTCGAGGAAGAGACGCGTCAAGTCGTCGAAGGAAGATATAGAGTTATCGGGGAGGCTGCAGTACCAGTCGTACGCCACTCCTTTCAGTGTCCCGACAAATATGCTGGTGAGTAGTGCGTCCTCCTTCGGGAGATGTCTCGTTTGGGACTGGAAGTACGTCAGATAGCGACGCGGAGAGTCCTTCCCATCGTACGGCGTCAATGTTTGTGGTTTATACTTAGGAGGATAAACCACTTTGTTCCATTCGAGGGGATAGGGTTGGGGGATCCCCATCTTCTGGCGCTCCTCTTGTCTGTTCTTGGACTCAAAGCGCTCGCGCAAGTCCCTGATCATCTCCACCACGTCTTCCGTGGAGCTGGGAGTCGGGGAAGGTGGCACCGCCTGGAGTTGAGCATTTGAAGGCTCCGACGTCCGTGGTGCTTCGCGGCGATCTGTATCCAAGCATACCCGTTGAAGGGGTACACTTGATTCTCCATTGGCCCCTGGGTCAGGACCGGTAGAAGGCGCTCTGGCCAAAGCAGACCGGATTTCAAACACTGCTTGAGTTAGTGTTTGCATGGAGGCAGAGAGGGTTTTGAGTCCTCCCTCCAGGGTATCCATGCGCTGGACGAGGTCTGCTGGCGGCGCATCCGGCTCGGTATCACCCCCAGTCATGTATACTGTCATGACACGGCTGGAGTCGGATGGGTCAGTTGAGGCTTCGCTTTCGGCCTCGCTCTCTTGTAGGGGAGTTGCCTCTCCTGGAGCTTCGTCCTGGCTACCCCCAGCTATGTTTTGGAGGACACCCTCGTCTTCGGGAGAAGTATCCGCGAGGGCCTGATTACCCCCAATTCTGTCTTGGAGGACTTCTTCGTCTTCGAGACGCAGATCCACAGGGGCTAGACTACCCCCAGCTACATCCGGGAGGCTGACTTCCACCCCAGCTGTGCTCTGGAGGACATCTTCGTCTTCAGAAGGAGGATCAACAAGGGCTTGACTACCCCCAGCTTCCTCCAAGATCTTCTTTCTCCACCGAGTGCCTTCAAACACTCCGGAGGACGGAACAATTGTCTTGGTTTTCCTCGGCTGGCTCTTGGACGAGGACGAGGAATTGCCAGTCGCCTTTCGGACTGACGATGAGTTAGAGATTACGTTGCATGAAGCAACCTTTAGTTCTGGCTCCTCTTTTATTGACACCTTCTTCCCGAGGTGACGTCGGAGGGGTGTTGATGATTGCTGCCGCTGGAACACCGACTGTCTTGGTGGAACTGCTGCCTTGCAACAGCAGTTGATGGTGACTACAGCACAAGTGTGGCCTGTGAGGGGCGCATTGTGCTTGTCAGTCGACTCTCCTGATCGGCGTTTGTGAGTGATCACGTTACGCAGATCGTTGGAGGAGAGTGCCACCTTCGCACCCCCATCAGGCGCATGGCAAGGCCAAGCGTCGGGGTGGTCAAGTGAATGCTGCGCCCCCTGATCCAACACCAAACAGGCGCTCAGATCAGTAGTGGGGGAACAACATTTACAGTGACTTGAACGAACCTCAGACGCACAACCAGTGGAGGCGCGGGAGTTCAAGACCACAGGGTTTGTCTTGCTCGACTCGGTTGCGAACGCAACAGATGCGCCCAAGTGAGACAAGGACTTTGAAGGTCGACTCATTTCCGGCGCAGAAGCACCCGAGTCGACCTTATACAGCTTACCATCAGCAACGCGCATGATTGTAAGCGCATGCTTCTGGTTTGCTGCCGGCATAGCACGTTTGAGGCGCATGGCCCGTGCTACCTTGGACTTCTTCGTACCAGTTCGCTGGGGTGCATAGTACTCAGAATCCAAATTCTCCTCGCCACTACAGCGAGTGAGTCTGTCAAAGACAGAGACCTTCTGTGGCGCATCAGAGGTGATGCGCAGGGCATTAGCTGCGCCCCTGCTCCGTCGACGCATCTTCCTCGCCTGAGGGGGAGATGGCTGGGGGATGTGGTCAGCCGTACGTTTCTCCGAGAGATGCGCTGCACCGGTGGGCGCATCTTTGTTGCTGAGGACGTCAGCAGGAAGGGAAAGCTGCATTGGCGCATCCCCTTCGGTGGTGGTGCCAGAGGCGTCGACCTTGCGCACCCAGACTTGGCGAGTCTTCTTCGGCTTCGGCAGCCGCTTCGAAGGACTCGCACTGCCTTCAGAGATGAACTCCTCATACGCCTGTTGATTGAGGCGTACGACCAGCGTCTTGTGGGAGGAGCCCACCTTCACGTCGTCGGATTGCGACACAGCTTTCTCGGTAGAGGAGAAAGAGGTCCCCAGCAGAGTCGCCAGCTTGTTTGCCATTAAAATCTTTTGATTGTAAATTTCAATTACAAACAGAACAGTGTTACAATGTAGGACTTAGATGTAGTCCTAGGAGTACACTTTTGTTTATCTGGGTCCCTTGTGCCGATGGAGCGAGTGGTAATGCGTTGACTCTGTTGACGATCTGACGACGGTTCTCGGTTCTCTGAAGGTCTGAGTTGCTCTGGGTGCTGGAGCTTGCGGAGAGGAAGAAGACGTTGAGTGTCTGTATCTGCCTCTCTGTATATGTATGTCGGTGGTTGTGCGATGTGTGTGTAAGAAGGAAGTGATCCCTCTATTTATAGCTTTGCAGGCTGGCTGCTCATGCGTATATGTAGGATGCGCCTGTACGCGGGGACGCCACGTGGTGATTGCTGATGGAGGTGCATGGACGATGCGCTCTGATTGAGGAGTTGAACCCTTCCTGTTGCCTTTGTGGGCTGCGGCCGAGCTGACACGTAGCAATGGAGAGGATCTTTCAGTTGCTGAGATCTTGGGTGATTAGCACCCCTTCATAGGCTGAATCAAGTCAAAGGACGCGTGTCGTAGGTCCATGGCTTAAAGATCTCGGATTTGGTGGGGAGTGATATGATAGGATGCGCCTGGAATTGGGCGCATGAGGAGGCTTTGGCTCGTAACCTTTAGGAGTCACGAACCAGTCGGGGCGCATAGCTTTTGAGGCGCATGCGGGACTTCAGTAGTGACTTTACTTCTATCTTTAGGGATCAGAGAAAAGTCTGAGGCGCATAGCTTTTGAGGCGCATGGCTGCGGAGGCGCATGCGTGATGGTTGGGCGATCACGTGGCTTGTAACCGCCGGAGGAAAGCAATGATGATGCTGACGTCGGCGACGCTTCGTCTTCTGAAAAAGCTGTCAACTGTTCAGTCCTCGGAGGACGTGCTGCCAACTCCGTCAGACTTCAGCATTTAATGTTCTTGACAGATGATAGGCTATTGAGTGGGCGCATCGATCGGCGTTCCACTGGGAGCATGGGGACGCATGGGCGCATCCTCGTAAGGCGCTTGGTGCTGATGGGCGCGTCTGTATGATGCGCGGTCTGATCGGCGCATCCGTTTGCATGACACGTCTTTATTGGTCCGACTGTTGAGTTCTTCGAGTCATTAATGGCTCTCCGACTTAGCTGAATTCGAAGGGGTGAATTCATCATCATGAATACAAGTTCATTGCACTAACTTCGGAAAGGTTGCCACTTGGCGCATGGGTTTGATTTGCCCTGGTCTATGAATAGCAACAGTTTGAGAGAGTTTTGTTGTCTCTCCCTTGACTTCTCGACGAAGATGGATTCGACTGATCCTCCTCCTTGGCAAGACGTTGTACTGTGGGTGATGGTTCTCCTTGTTCGAAGAAGCTTTGACGGTGAACTCCTTCAGAAGATAAGAGCCCCAGGCTGGTAGATGCGCCTGTGCATTGACGAGGAAGTGATTCACTCTGACGGGGCAGAGTGATGCGCTGGGAGACAGGCACAGCATGTTGCAACTGCTGGAACACAGACTGCCTTGGTGGTGGAGCCACTGTCTTGCGGCAGCAACAGTTGATGACGACCGTAGCACAAGTGTGCCCTGTGAGGGGCGTATTATGCTTGTTGGTCGGCTCTCCTGATCGGCGTTTGTGAATGATCACATTACGCAAATCGTTAGAGAGTGCCACCTTCACACCTCCATCAGGTGCATGGCAAGGCCAAGCGCCGGGTGGTCAAGTGAGAGTACCACCTTTACACCCCTATCAGGCGCATGGCAAGGCCAAGCGTCGGGGTGGTCAAGTGAATGCTGCGCCCCTTGATCCAACACCAAACAGGCGCTCAGATCAGTAGTAGGGGTACAACACTTAAAGTGACTTGAACGAACCTCGGACGCACAACCAGCGGAGGCGCGGGAGTTCAAGACCACAGGGTTTGCCTTGCTCGACTTGGTTGCGAACGCAGTAGATGTGCCCAAGCGAGACAAGGACTTTGAAGGTCGGCTCGTTTCTGGCGCAGAAGCATCCGAGTCGACCTTGTACAGCTTACCATCAGCAGCGCGCATGATTGTGAGCGCATGCTTCTGGTTTGCCGTTGGCATAGCACGTTTGAGGCGCATGGCCCGTGCCGTCTTGGACTTCTTCGTACCAGTCCGCTGGGACGCATAGTACTCATAGTCCAAATTATCCTCGCCATGACAGCGAGTGAAGAACTTGCAGCCAACCCAGAAGAAGAGAAGAACTACTGCAACTTTTTGTGGCTCGAATGGGCTCCCTGGATAATGGGCTCCCTTTTTTTTTTTTGGTCCCCTTTTCAAAGGAGGCAAGAGGGCTCTATATATAGAGTGGAATGAGACCTCTCTTCTTCTCCTTTCCGATGTGGGATTAAAAGTAATATCCCTCCTTTTTCATGCTTCTACAAGGACAGATTTGGATAACCTAACATGAGCAAAAAAAAGTGACAAAATGTATTATAAAAAAGGAATTTGAGAAGCTGTGCAGGTGACAGTTTTCTTCTCCGGACGACGCTAGGCGCGACTAAGTGCTCCCAATCGATAAGGTGAGGCAACTTGTTTAAGAGAGCCTATGGTTTGTTAAAATATCGGTTTTATAGGAAGTTACAATATACATTTGAATTGAAACTAGGATTTAACCTAACATGAGCAAAAAAGTGACAAAATGTATTATAAAAAAGGAATTGAGAAGTTGCACAGGTGACACTTTTCTTGTCCGGATGAGGCTAGGCGCGACTAAGCACTCCCAAGCGTTAAGGTGAGGCAACTTGTCTAAAGAGCGCCTAGGGCTTGTTGAAATATCGGTTTTATAGAAAGTTACAATACACATTTGAATTGAAACTAGGATTTAATAATCTGATCAATATATGCCCGTGACTATCAAAATGTTTAGAGGTTAGAGCAAAGGGGAAAAAAATTGTCCTACGAAGATTAATGTTTTTTCACACCACTAGAGGAACAAAATGAAATGGTTGACTGGAGTTGACTATTGTGGCTAGAACTACTTCCGAGTACTAGATGAGGACTCCTCTTCCTCCACATGGGAACAATGATAGGGGCGGGGTAATCCATGGGTGCTACTCCGACGCTCAAGTTGGATCAGAGCCCTTTAGGTAAATAGGAATTGGCGAAGCTTTTTAGTAGAGTATCTACATATACCTTGGTCTATCTAAGACGTGTCCTTAGTAGCTACTTATTACTCTTAATCGTGTGTTGCGGACACGCATACTAATAGGGTCATATGCGACCGTTTATGAGCAAGCAACCCTCAGCTTGTTTAGCCTTCGATGATGTCATAATAGCCAAAGGGGGATCCGAGTCTGTTGGCCTGCACCTTGGAGTTACGAGAATCGTTTAGAATGTCAAGCTGAATGCAGATTTCTTAAGTATGTAGGGCACAACATTTGGGCAAACTCATCGTTTGTATGGCCTCTCGAAGGAGCGTTTGAATAGTTTGTCTTCCGTTCAATAGAACCTTGAGGCTTGCCTCTCCAGGCCGGCGCCCATCTGCCCGTCTTGTGGGAGCACTATATTATGCAAGTACGCGATGATTGGATCTTTCCAGCTAGGGTTAGCTTCGATCAACAATTTATCTTGCTCGTAATTGGACACCAACAAGTCTTTAAAGAATGATGTGATGCTGAGCTTTGAAGCCTTTGACGAAGCGTTCATCATTTTCTTTACTCTGCTCTCGTATTAACCGTTCATCTATTATACAATGAGTTGGGAGTTAGTGTTGACGAGGAAAGATTCTACTCCTATGATATGGGTGAGACGGAGGCCAATAATATATGCCTCGTACTCTGCTTTATTGTTATATGCATGGAAATTGAAACACAAAGCACACACGACTTTGAATTCACTAGGTCCGAGCAGGAGAATCCCGACCTCACCCTGGATATATTGGACCAACTGTCTATATATATAGTCCATGGAAGAGGCGGCATTAGGTCTTGTGGTTCTTCTTGTGGGTCTCCTCGACTAGGGGTGATGTTCGAGCAGGCGGGTGAGTGCACTCGACGATGAAGTTTGTCCGTCATTGTTCCTGTATAGCTGGATAAGGATGATATTGAAAAGGTTGTATTGTGTAAGCTTGAGCATTCATTTCACCATCCTTCTGCTGCTGTCAACCCTCTCCAGAATGTCCGTCAATGAAAAGTCAGACATATGTATTACCTTGTGGGCTTGCAAGTATTGCCTCAACTTCCTCGAGGTGATGATGAGGCACGGGATCAACTTCTCCAACATCATGTACTAGACCTTGATGCCCCTCAAAATTTTGCTCATGAAGTAAAATGGTGGTTGTGTATTGTCTATGATGAGAGCTGAGCTCACAGTTTCCTGCCCGATGGGTGAGTACATGTAGTGTGGTTCGCCAGGTGTGTCAATGTCGGAAGTGTCTGCAGATTACTCTTTAACTCGTCAAAGGTCCTCTGACACTCCTCGCTCCCGGTGAAGATTTTTGACTTTCTTGTTGCTGCGAAAATGGGTTTCAACTTGTCAGCTGACCTTACTAGAAAACAATGGAACACAACTATCCTTCCACTGAGCTGATGCATCTCCTGGATATTCCTCGAAGGGAGCATAGATTATATGCGGATTCGCCTCTGTATCCCTCTGGGTAATCATTAATCCTATGAATTTTTTCTGCCAGCACCTCAAAAGTACATTTGTGAGGGTTGAATATCATCTTATACCCTCTCATGACAATGGAGACCTCTATGAGGTCTTTTAGGTGATCCACGGGTCGAGTAGGCTTGACGAGGTCATCGACTTATGCCTTGACGTTATGATTGAGTTCTTGGAATATGATGTTGACGAGATACGTCGCCTCTTCAGACTGAATGACATCACTCGATAGCAATAGGCTCCAGTTGGCGTAATAAACGATGTATCCTCCATATCATTCTTATCCATTGTAGTCTGAGTATGCATCCAAGAAGGATAAAAGGCCATGTCCAAGGAGTTATCGACTAGCTGGCTATCTTCGATAGTGGGTAGTTGTCCTTTGGGCAGGTCTTGTTAAGATTTGTGTAGTCGAGACATGTTTCACTTCCCGTTAGACTTTTTCACCATCACAACATTGGCGAGTAAAAAATGGCCTCTTCTCTCCCCAGAGTGAAAAATGTGCTTATTCTGAATAGCTGGCTTGTGGTGACAAGGTATCTTCAACTTGTGCTTCACCAGTGATTCGATACCTAGTATGTCTTTCCAAGACTAGGCAAAGAAATCCATACTTTTTTTTTTAACTTCGTTTGTTTTTCAACAGTTGTATGAGTTCGCCTGTGACGCTTTGAGCAGGTTAGCTCTAATCTTGACTATCCATAGTTGTAGTACCTCAAGGTTGTCAGCACACGGTCCTTGCTCTTTAGAGGCGTCGCATAATTCCCTCATCAAGGCAGATGCCTCGAGCGTGACCTATTTCTTCCCTTGGGCCAGTTGCTTTGCCTATCATATTGGTAAGGTAGCAATGCTGAGCTTATTTCTGACATCCTCGCATTACGCCTATTCTTTAGGGAGTTGGGAATTTTATGCATAGGTGGGAGGTTGAGATTCCAGCCTTCAATGTGTTGATCGTCGATCTCACTAAGATGGCTTGGTATGACGAAGGAATGTTGACTATGATGAACAATACTTTGTGCTCGACTTCTACCAGTGCTTGACCAGACCGAAGACGACATTTAGAGAGACCGTCTATGACAAACACTGCACGGTTGGTGAAATTGTAAGGTTGGGATCATAGCTCATCGGCTCAAGGGTCTTGGTAAGGCCTTCTTCTCTCTGTCCTATGAGGTCTTATCTGTGATATCAGCAGAACTTCTACTATTAAAGAGACTTCTTATAGAGGAGGTTCTTCGTGAGGAATTTGACACCCAAAGGATCGTCATAGGGAACTACAACTTTGGTGAGATCCTCGTTGCTAAAGGTTTGTCCCGAAGCTCGGTCTTCTTCATTGGTAGAGCAATGACGTCTTCCTCGCCCAGTCTTTATATTGTCTATGGGACTTTAAATTTATTTCTAGTACCGCCAACACCTCTTTATCACCAGCCTATGACTCCTTGATCGGGGGAGCCTGTCCTAGCTGAGCTTCACCGATCTGCACAAGGAGATAGAGAGGTAGGTCAGCCTCTGGAGGCTTATGCAATTCCTTTACAATGACCTCAATCTCTCGCGAACTCTTCCTTCTCTCTCCCTGCTTGCTAAGCGCCCTGGCTTGTTTGGTCTCAGGATTCTTACTAAATGTAGTGACATGTTGAGCTCTATCCAGATCATGAAGGAGGATGCTTGTTTTGGGAGAGGGTGGTTACCTTGAGGTTGTTTCTCCTCTTTGACGACCTTACCCATGGGTGTTACCATACGATCAACCTTTTTTCATCCGAACCCTCTCTTCTATGTCGATATGCTTGAGAGAGAGAGAGAGAGAGAGAGAGAGAGAGAATATGCATATCCGTATATGTGGTGCTTGTGGGGGCTTGAAGTATAAGTCATCATAAAATTGTGTGCCTCTCCTGATGCCTTGTCCCATGGCGAGGATATGAATTTCGTCGGAGTCACAGTGTCTCGCCACGATGTGAGAGAATCTCTTTGCAAAGGACCCCAAGCTCTTTAGTCCTTTGTTTTATGAACATGTTCCTCCTTGTGAGTTGTCTCATGCTGCTGTCCATATATATATATATATATATATATATATATATATATATATATATATATATATTTGAACAACTTGATGAGCATAACATAGGAAGTAATAGACCCATTGGCGAACCCATTAAACCATATTAATGCACGATCCTTTAAGGAAGTCAGGAAAAGCTTGCAGCTCATATGTCTAGTGTAGCTATTAATCATCAATCGTCGTGATGTGTTTGAAATTCTGGACGTGGTCGTCCGAGTCGGTGGTAATGTAGTACTGATCAATCTTGGATATTTTAACCCTATCTGGCATAGGCATTGTCGGAATCGTGTTGCAAAAAGGACTTGGGAGAGATCGTCTGCGAAGTTTCCATCGTACATGTGCCGGGCGAGGAGTTGCTCGTGGAAATCGATCTCCTTTTTCTGTTTTGGACGAGTCAACAGGCAAAAGGAGCTTCGAGTGTTGCGTGCAGGAGGCCCTGCCACTGTGGGAGGCGGCTAATGTTGAGGGTACCCTGCTGGTGGTTGTGGCGGTCCCTAGTTGCCAGCAAAGAACTGCATTGGATGGACACACAAAGTACCTTGGGTGAGGTATTCCCTGGGAGTTGTACGTTAGGTACTGTTGAGGATGAAATATGTGGATATGAGCCAGGGTACAAGTTCACATGCTATTGGTATGAAGAGAAATAAAGAAGTGGCGGTTGGTTGAGTTGCCCTGGATTGGGGGAGGGTGGGATGAGTTGGTAAATGAATGGCGGTTTGGTACAGAGGAGCTCCTGTTACCTACATTAGTGGGACGAGGCTAGGGTTTTCTGCCAAGAGTTGCATGATAATGGCCTGGGGGTTGGCCACAGGCAGTGGCGCAGTAGATGTTGGGATGGTCGCAATTGGTGGGCGTGTAGGCCTAACTGCATGAATGGCATCGATGGAGATGAGGGTGGTCCCTCCGACACTACTTCGGATGTGGTGGCTGTTGGGTTTTTGGCTTTCCTTTTAGAAACTTTAGTCCCACATCGGAAAAACCAAATATGTTGTATCTCTATATATTAGCTTTGCTAGTTTAAGAGATGCACATGAGGTGTGGAGGTGCACATGGGTGTGCCATGTGGGATTATTTTCTAAATGGGAAAAAGGCTAAAATTAACAATTAAAGCATTCATGCTTTTTGCTCTTGGGAAATTTATTTCCATAGGAGCTAAGCCCCGTAGGGGCTTAGCGACTCGGACTCGGGCTCGGGCTCGGGCTCGGACTCGGACTCGGGCTCAAGGGCTCATGAGGCGTAATGTGGCGTTTTGTTGGCGCACTTTGCACTTAGCACGTCAGCATCGTCGCTAGGCTCATAGTGCGCTTAAGTTGCGCTCGTTGCGCGAGCCACTTGCGCGACCACGTTGCGCGGCCTGTTACGCGAGCCCAGTTACGCTGGCCCAGTTACGCAGCCCAGTACGCAACCCAGTACGCCCAGTACGCCCAGTACGCGCAGCGTACGCAGCGTGCGTAGAGTGCGCAGTGTACGCAGCGTACGCAGTGTGCGTAGAGTGTGTAGTGTGCGTAGGGTGCGTAAAGGGGCTGTGTACGTAAAGTGCAAATTACGCTGGTGGCACAACTTCCAGCAGAACGTGTCCTAGCATGTTCTGAGCAGTTGCTCCATGTTCGGGGTGGTTACTACCACGTCCCTAACATTGTGCTAACCTGGCAGTTGTTGCAGGGGCTTATATAAGGCCTCCTCCTTCTCTCTCACAGGTAAGGACTAATGCATAGGTAGTAGACAGAAAGTTTACAAGTGCTTAGAGGCTGTGAGAGAGAAGAGAGGAATTGTACCAGCGTTACGTTTTGCACAGGAGTTCAAGTTCATCCGAGGAGTCAGAAGAGCAGAGTGTTCCAAGTTCTCCGACGAACTTGCTGGTTCCTGGAAGCTATTCGTGTGGGGCGAATAAAGCTTTGAGCAACGGTGATCATTCACCCCAGCAGGAGTTTTTTTCCACCTTTCGCCTGTCACTTTCTTTGTTGGTTCTATCAGGATTCTATTAACGCACCTTCGGTGAAGTTTTAGCGTTGATATTATCATAATTCTGTTTGTGCACCTTCTGTGAAGGGTAGCACTTGTGAGATTTTATTACGTACCTTCTGTGAAGTGTTACGTTCTGTGCACCTTCTGTGAAGTGTAGCACTAATTGAAGTTTTCCATTACGTACCTTCTGTGAAGTGTTACGTAATAACGATTGTTTGTACAATTGTTACGATATTTCAGTTTTCCATCGAAAAAATTGTGCCCCGGCAATAACAATCTCAAAGCTTTATCGCTACGATGGAAAACGTTAATGTTTCACTCTTCAATTCTGACTTTTGCAAGTTAGAAAAGTTTGATGGGGAACATTACCAAGTCTGGAAGAGGAAGGTATATCTCACCCTTCAACTCAAAGACGTAGATCGCGTGCTTCTGGAGGAAGAACCTACTGTTCCAGATGTTGGATCTGCTGCCGCAATCACCGTGGCTACTAAACTGCAAGCAAAATGGAGAAGGGAAAATAGTATTTGCAGGCTGCTAATCCTGAATGCTATGGAAGATTCCCTTGCAGAATCCTATTCTAAGAAGAATATCGCTAGAGACATATGGGAGTCTCTAGAAAAACTCTACGAAGAAGACAAGAACCGCAGTAAAATATTTGTGGTTGAAAAATATCACAAGTGGTTTTTTGAGGACGAAAAGTCTATGCTGCCGCAGGTGAAGGAGTTCCTGAAACTGCGACAGAAGCTGGATGACGAGGCGATGCCCCTCCCCGACAAGTTTGTTGTTGGAGGGATTGTCTCAAAGCTCCCCGCTGGGTGGAGCAAGTTCTATGCAAACATGCATAGGAAGAAGCTTGAGATCAGCCTTGAAGATCTCTTACAGGAAATCTATGTTGAGGACCAGATGCGGGCCCAACTGAAGGTGGACACACTGTCCAAGCAATTGGCTAACGCCAATTTGGTTCAAACCAAGGAACCAAGGGAAAAGCAGGCGGCTTTTCACAGCAAGAAGAAGGACCCTGACAATCTAAAGGTCAAGGGAACTTCTTTCAAGAAAAAGAAGCCAAAGTCTCAAATGTCTTGCTTCAAGTGTGGCAAGAAGGGCCACTTTAAGAATGAGTGCAAAGCAAAGACCAAGCAATCAGAGCAAGGAGAGCCTAGTAAGGTATCTATGATCACTGATGTTGTTGCTATGATTGCGCAGGTTGATGCGGTAGGGACTGATTCTGACTGGTGGGTAGACATTGGAGCCTCCTGCCATGTCTGCTCCAGTAAGGAGTGGTTCACCACCTACACACCTACTTCTGAAGTGGTTATGATGGCGAACCAGGCACAAGCTGAAGTGCTCGGGATTGGGACAGTGGTATTGAAGCTGACTTCTGGCAAGTCTCTGACGCTTCAAGGCATGAAGCACGTACCTGCTATCGCCAAGAACCTGATCTCAGGAGGCCTACTCTGCAAAGCAGGCCTCAGGATGGACATCAATGCTGGCCAGATGGTGATGTCTATCAAGGGAACATATTTCGGGAAAGCTTTTTATACCGAAGGAATGTTCAAGATTCAGCTTGTAAATCAGTCCAATGTAATTAATGTAATTAATGAAGTCACTCTGCTTATACTCTTGAGTTGTGGCATAATAGGCTAGGACATGTTCATTGTAAACGAATAAACAGAATGTCTAGTCTAGGGCTTATCTCCAAGTGTGGGGGTAAGGTAGAGAAATGTGAAGTTTGTGCTCAAACTAAGATCACAAGGAAACCCTTTCCTCGGGTTAATCGAAGTACAGATCTTCTGGAGTTAGTACACTCAGATATCTGTGACTTCAAACAGTTCTCTACAAAGGCCGGGTTGAAGTATTTCATAACCTTCATCGATGACTTCTCAAAGTATGCGTTCGTCTACTTGCTGAAGGCTAAAGACGAAGCATTCGAGAAGTTCAAGGAGTTCAGAGCCGAAGTTGAGCGGCAGACTGGACAACAACTCAAAAGAATAAGAAGTGATCGAGGTGGGGAGTACAGGTCTCATGAATTCGCATCGTTCTGCAAAGAACATGGAATTGTCAATGAAACTACGGCTCCGTACTCTCCTCAATCTAACGGAGTAGCAGAGAGGAAGAACAGAACGTTAACAGAAATGATTAACTCAATGTTGTTGACTGCTGGCCTTCCTAAGTGCTACTGGGGTGAAGCTGCATTGACGACCACTTTTATTCTAAATAGAGTGCCTCATGCAACTTCAGACGTTACTCCTCATGAACTCTGGTTCAAGGTCAGACCTAACTTGAATGTCATTCGAGTGTGGGGGTGTCTGGCATATGTCAAGCTTCCAGATCTGAAGATTCAGAAGCTTGGGACAAGGACTACAAAGACAATCTTCTTGGGGTATGCCGAGAAAAGTGATGCTCGGAGATTTCTTGATATTGAGTCAAATCATATCATTGAATCTCGCGACGCAGAATATTTTGAAGACAAATTTGCTAGGCACAAGAATATTGTTCTTGCGGATGTACCGGAGAATAATGAGGGTGCGCAGCAAACTGAAGTCTTCAATGAAGATGTGGTCCAAGAAGATGTTGTTGAAACAACGGTTGAACCAGAACAAGCTGAGCCGTCAGCTAAGCGTGTGAGGAGGCCGAAGGACTTCGGAAGTGACTTTGTCACCTATCATGTGGAAGCAGATCCGCTTACCTATGATGAGGCGATGAAGACCAGAGACGCGGTTTTCTGGAAGGAGGCGATTGACAATGAAATTGATTCCATCACCTCAAATAACACTTGGGTGTTGGTTGATCTTCCTGAAGGAGCAAAATCCATCGGATGCAAATGGATCTTCAAGAAGAAGATGAAAGCAGACGAAACTATTGACAAGTTCAAGGCTAGGTTGGTAGCCAAGGGGTTTTCTCTGAAGCAAGGGATTGACTATTTTGACACGTATGCTCCAGTTGCCCGGATGACCACTATCAGGATGTTGATTGCTCTTGCAGCAATACATAAGATGGTGATACATCAGATGGATGTGAATACGGCTTTCCTAAATGGCGAGCTGACCGAAGAGATTTACATGCAACAGCCAGAGGGATTTGTCATCAGGGGTCTTGAAGACAAAGTCTGCAAGTTGGTGAAATCCTTGTACGGTCTTAAACAAGCTTCCAAGATGTGGCATGAGAAATTTGACAAAGTTATAAGGTCAAATGGCTACATGGTCAGCGATACGGACAAGTGTGTTTACACGAAGTTCGCTGATGGAAGAGGTGTGATCGTTTGTCTGTACGTGGACGACATGCTTATCCTAGGTACGGATATTAGCTGTGTCACGGAGACAAAGAAATTCATCTCAAGCAAGTTCAGTATGAAGGACTTGGGGGAAGCTGATGTGATCTTAGGGATCAAAATCATCCGGACAGACACTGGACTAGCGCTGTCACAGTCTCATTATATTGAGAAAATGATCACTCGTTATGGGTATCGGGATCTTCCAGGGATCGATACGCCGTACAGGTGTGATCTGAAGCTGAAGCCTAATTCAGGGGAAAGCGTCAGGCAGCTGGAGTATGCAAGCGTAATCGGAAGTTTGATGTATGCTACTAATGCCACAAGGCCTGACATAGCTTTCGCCGTGGGAATGCTGAGTCGTTTCACGAGCAACCCAGGTGTTGAACACTGGAAGGCTGTGAAACGGGTTATGAGATATCTCAAGAAGACTCAGACATATGCACTGTACTACAGCGGAGATCCGCAGGTAGTGGAAGGCTTCAGTGATGCCAGCTGGTGCTCAGATTTGGAGAGCGAGAGGTCCACAGGTGGATATATTTTCACAATGGGTAGAGCTGCTATATCGTGGAAATCGAAGAAGCAGACTATGCTCTCACGGTCATCCATGGAATCTGAGTTCTTTGCTCTTGATACCGCAGCCGAGGAAGCAGAATGGCTTCGGGAGCTCATGTATGATCTTCCAGTGGTTGGGACGCAAATACCGGCAATACCGATATACTGCGACAACCAGGCGACTGCGGCGGTGGCATCAAATGACCTCTTCAACGGAAAGAAGAGGACTGTGCGGTTAAAGCACAGGGCAGTACATGATCTTATTAAGAGAGGTGTAATTGCAGTTATTGATGTTCGGAGTCAGGAGAACCTGGTGGATCCGTTCACCAAGGGCCTCAAGCGCCAGCTGGTCGATGACAGCTTGTAAAATGGGCTTGAAGGCATTCTGATATTAGTTATTGTATTCCTACCATAAAGTTTTATGCTATTAGTTCAAAGATTTATCTACTAGGCATCTAGCTTTTGGTTCAAGGGAGGACTATTAACTGGAAGAATATCAGGAACGGTGGGTACATGTTCTATTGGGCATGGAGAGGTTACGGACCTACAACCACTGTTGTCTACTGTTGTTTTCTGCGGAAAACGGTTCCTGTGGGAAGGATGGCTTAATTGCCTTCAGGCAGAGTGAATGCCTGGTGTGCTTTACAGGAAGCACGGTAGAGCAGCACTACAAGGAGTGAAACTCCATGCTACAGTGGGGTGACTCCACAATGAGGTTCCTATATGTGGGGTGCTGCCCAGGAATAGGATAAAGCCTCGGCTTAGCAGGCCAAGTCACAGCGGTGTAGCACCGCAAATAGGCAGTTAGCCTAATGCTGTATGTTAAAAATAAAGAGGGGTGTAGTCAGCACTACAAAGAGGAGGCGTTCCTTATGTTACAGTGGCACGACACCACGATGAGGTATCCGGTTAGGGATAAAGCCTCGGCCTTGCAAGCCATGTCGCTGCGGCGTAACACCGCAAGGGAGCCTAAGGCTTCATGCTTGGTAGTTTGGCACTACAAAGAGGCAGTTGCCTCATGCTACAGTAGTATGACACTACGATGAGGTTCCCGGTACGGGGTAAGGCCTCGGCTTTAAGCCGTGTCATAGCGGCGTAGCACCGCAAGGAAAGCGCAAAGCGCTTCATGCCATGTCTCTTTATAATGAACTCACCTATAGTGTATGGACAAAGAGATATCAGGCCGTCTCTTGAGGGTAAACTTGTAGACGCCCAAAATTATACACTGAAACCAGGCTGGCACAGGGCCTTTAATGTGTAGCCAGAAGCACACGTAACTACATTATGTGAGTGGAAAGAATTTCAACTATGATGCAGAATTCAAGGCTTAGTCCATTCTTGTATTATAGTCTGATTTTTGACCCATGCGGGAAGATTCAAGTCGTCAGCGATATCTCTCCTAATGCATGATGGACAGTTACTGTGGGGAACAATTATACTCATATATAGAGATATGTGGGGGATTGTTGGGTTTTTGGCTTTCCTTTTAGAAGCTTTAGTCCCACATCGGAAAAACCAAATAGGTTGTATCTCTATATATTAGCTTTGCTAGTTTAAGAGATGCACATGAGGTGTGGAGGTGCACATGGGTGTGCCATGTGGGATTATTTTCTAAATGGGAAAAAGGCTAAAATTAACAATTAAAGCATTCATGCTTTTTGCTCTTGGAAAATTTATTTCCATAGGAGCTAAGCCAAGTAGGGGCTTAGCGACTCGGGCTCGGACTCGGACTCGGACTCGGACTCGGGCTCGGGCTCGGGCTCGGGCTCGGGCTCGGGCTCGGACTCGGGCTCAAGGGCTCATGAGGCGTAATGTGGCGTTTTGTTGGCGCACTTTGCACTTAGCACGTCAGCATCGTCGCTAGGCGCATAGTGCGCTTAAGTTGCGCTCGTTGCGCGAGCCACTTGCGCGACCACGTTGCGCGGCCCGTTACGCGAGCCCAGTTACGCTGGCCCAGTTACGCAGCCCAGTACGCAACCCAGTACGCCCAGTACGCCCAGTATGTGCAGTGTGCGCAGCGTGCGTAGAGTGCGCAGTGTACGCAGCGTACGCAGTGTGCGTAGAGTGTGTAGTGTGCGTAGGGTGCGTAAAGGGGCTGTGTGCGTAAAGTGCAAATTACGCTGGTGGCACAACTTCCAGCAGAACGTGTCCTAGCATGTTCTGAGCAGTTGCTCCATGTTCGGGGTGGTTACTACCACGTCCCTAACATTGTGCTAACCTGGCAGTTGTTGCAGGGGCTTATATAAGGCCTCCTCCTTCTCTCTCACAGGTAAGGACTAATGCATAGGTAGTAGACAGAAAGTTTACAAGTGCTTAGAGGCTGTGAGAGAGAAGAGAGGAATTGTACCAGCGTTACGTTTTGCACAGGAGTTCAAGTTCATCCGAGGAGTCAGAAGAGCAGAGTGTTCCAAGTTCTCCGACGAACTTGCTGGTTCCTGGAAGCTATTCGTGTGGGACGAATAAAGCTTTGAGCAACGGTGATCATTCACCCCAGCAGGAGTTTTTTTCACCTTTCGCCTGTCACTTTCTTTGTTGGTTCTATCAGGATTCTATTAACGCACATTCGGTGAAGTGTTAGCGTTGATATTATCATAATTCTGTTTGTGCACCTTCTGTGAAGGGTAGCACTTGTGGAATTTTATTACGTACCTTCTGTGAAGTGTTACGTTCTGTGCACCTTCTGTGAAGTGTAGCACTAATTGAAGTTTCCATTACGTACCTTCTGTGAAGTGTTACGTAATAACGATTGTTTGTACAATTGTTACGATATTTCAGTTTTCCATCGAAAAAATTGTGCCCCGGCAATAACAGTGGCAACGTGGATGGTGAGGGACGGATCCGAGGCAACCAGTACTAGGAATTGAGTACTGGTTGTTCCCTGGTCACCAGTCAGGATTTGTTAAGGTAAACTACAAGATATTCAAGGCATTGTGGAGACGCCCTGTGGCTAAAGGACCGAAGCTTCATTTTAGTTGATAAAGGACAAGGTTCTCTTAACCTTGTGATCGTGAAGGTGCGGGCCCACTGTGGGTGCCAATCTGATGTTGTTTTTCAAACCATCAGAGAAACAGAATGGAGAGCAGGTTGACTGGAGTTGAGTATTGTGGCTAGACACGCTTTTTAGTACCATGGCTAGACATGCTTTTGAGTACTGGACGATGACTCATCTTCGTGCACACAGGAGCAAAGGTAGGGGGCTAGTAATCCCTGGGTGCCACTCCGATGCTCAAATTAGATTAGAGACGTGTAGGCAAATAGGAATCGAGTGTTTTTAGAATCCATGTGTACCTTGGTTTGTTGAAGACCTCTAGATTTTTCGGTAGAATACATATTAATTTAACTGTGCCTCTAAATTTTGAAAAATGGGTGGGTTCTAGGGAGGGACAAGAAGGCACCATTTTAAAATATGCCTTCTGCTTTCCATACAAGCAATGTAAGTTCCTAGTATTACATATTTAGATCCTGTAATTTCTTCTCTTCTCGATTTACTACAAACTGGGAAAAAATGAAACAGTAATAATAATTTCTTCTTTTCATCTTAAAGATCTTCAACAATTGATTTTACGTATTTATTCAGAACATCGTATAATACGAATCATTGACTTAGATTCTTCGGATTGTCATGGAAGAGCATATTATTTTTAGATCCCTCGTCTGAAATTACGTTAAGAATGTAGAAGTATTTATTCCTCTTCACCTTTTTGTGTTTGTTTTTCTATATATTGTGCATACAGTGTTCTAAATGGCGGCCGCCTAGCTCGACTAGGCGGTAGGCGGTCTCTTTCCCCACCGTTTTTCGGTAGGCGGCGGAGTAGGCGGCCAACGGAGGATGGCGGCATAGGCAGAGGTGAGGCGGTGTAGGCGGAGCAATACCTAACAAGATATTTTGGCCAAAAAGATTTTGTAAGCATTATGGGCCTATGATTCACCTTTACAATCTAAAATTTTATAAATCTTCTATAACTTAGTTATGCATGGAACACCCTTAAAATATGCATATTATGCAAAAATCATTGGTAAAATAGTAAAAAATGTTCAAAATGTATCGACCGTCTAGGTAGGCAGACTTTTTCCCCGTGCATCCGCCTAGTGCCGTTTGGAACCTTGATATAGAGTTTACAGAAAATCTACTGTACCGAAATTTTGTTTACATAATTATGTCAAAACGAAACAAGTTACAAAAAATTTAGGGGAACGAAACTGTCCGCCCTCGCAGTTGGCGGAAAAATGCATGCATAAAATTCCGCCAACTTAGTTGGCGGAAAGTTGAACTTTTTTGGTTTGTTTCGTTTTTTGGGTTTTTGTTTGGTTTAATTTGGTTTGTAATGGTTATATTTTTTAGTTTGTTTGTTTGATATGGTTTAATTTTGTTTGTAATGGTTATATTTTTCAACGGCTAGCTATTGGTTTGATTTGATTTGCAACGATTATAATTTTATAAGATTTGGTTTGATTTGCAACGGTTATATTTCTACAATGTATACTTACTTTTTACAATGTATACTTACTTATAATTATGCCAAAATATATAAATTATATTTTTTAGAATGTTACTAATTTTTTAATAATTTTTTATTTTTCGATACCAAATAATTTTCTCAAAAGATAAGAATACTACATGTTTCTATGTGTGTATCATACTTGCTTCTCCCTGTTTATGCTGTTGTGTGATACTTGCTTCTCCATGTGTAAGCAAAATGGCTTGCGTCTCCATGTTTATGGTGCTGCTGCTGCTGTGTGTAAGCAAAATAGCCAGGAGATTCCGCCAACTTGGTTGGCGGAATTTTGATTTTTTTTCTTTCTTACACGAGGTGAATCGTGAACCGTGAACGCGTGGAGCCAACGAACCGGCCGGACGTTGCCGAGATTCCGCCAACTCTATTGGCGGATATTTGATTTTTTTTTTTTTTTTTGGTATTTGCCATCGCAGATGGCGAGAAGTTTCGCTGCTGCAAATTTTTTTGAAGTTATTTCGTCTAGTCTAATTTATATTAAATTTATTTTGGTACATTATATTTTTCGTAGAGTTTATGCATCACTTAATCTTGAACTTCTCAGTGGAGAAAGCTTGTCAAGGTGTAAGTAGCTTACTGGTATCTGCAGCTTAATATTACTTGGCATTAAACTATTTTCAGGTTGATGTTGCATGAGCCGGAGGAGGGTGTTAGAATATTAGTTGTGATAGTGTTGGGACATTATTGGAATGATATTGGATTTGTGGTTGTGCTCGATGCCAATTGTATGTAGGAAGAACTAAGTTGTCAACTCGCGATACTTATCCTGTATCAGATATTTTGCGTACTGTATCATGTATCTCATCTTATGATAGAGTTAGCCCTAGGTTTATTCTGTATGAATCCGTACAGGAACATGATTGAACATAATTTCTGATAAATTTCGTTTTTGGCTTCATCTTTATAGAACTATCTACTTCCAGAATCCAGATTCCCAGTATACATTGTAGGAATATTAATATTAATAATAATATTAATATTAATATTAATATTAATATTAATATTGACAACAATTAATTCTTGAAGAAACAATATTAGTAACATCACAATGCTACTAGCATTTCTTTTCTTTTTGTTCTTGGCCCAAAAAAACAAAAATTATTATGTTATAGAAAATTGCTATCAGAACCCTAAAATTTACCAAAAATTGCTATCAGTAACAAAAAAATTCCACAAAAGTTGCTATTAAAATTAAATTCATGGAAAAAATGTTATCTGAACTAAAAGATCATTAAAATATTTTATTTATTGCTAAACCAAACATAGAAGGTTTCAGAAGCACAATTTTTTTAGAACAAATTAACATTACCTCTTTGCTGCTAGCTGAATATGTTACTGGTGGGTCACTGGAGGACACCAAGAGATCATCGGAAGCGTCTTTATGTCTGGAAGAGGTTTGGAGTTCAATAGCATTTTGTTTGTGCATAGCCGCAGAGGAGGTCAATAGGGGAGGTCTCTACTGGTTGTGCTGAGAATGGGATTTGGGAACGAGGAAGAACAAGAGAATTTAAGGCTTCTGATTTAACTGGGCCAGGTCTAAGGTTTAAATCAGTTATGTTTGGATCTTACCTGATAACTGTCCATTTTTTCTCGAGTTCTGACAATACGATCATATCAGGGTTAGCTTGTATCATTCAAAATTTTGGCTGTTCTGATACGACAATCGATATGTATAGAAATGGTAGTGTATCCTATCATATTGTAACGATATCACATATTGTACGATATAACAACAACGAGGAAGTGTGAATGTCGTATGATATAACAAGAGAGGAAGAGTTACATTGTGGCTAGCTACTCATGTAGGCTAAAGAGAGAAATTAGAGAGCTTAAAGATGGAAACTATATTATGACATTATTCATAATACCCCTTTGAACTCATCATGGAACGACCAATAAGAGTTTGCTAACTAGAAATAACTGTCATATTGTTAGAAAATAAAGAGCATAAGAGCAAGAGGCGGTGGGAGAGTAGAATGCAATATATATGATCAAGTTGTTTTGAGGATTGCAAAAATAGGATTTTAAGTCGCGTGGATGAAGATTTCCTTGGTGTTGGAAGGTCGAGGTTCGAGCACCGGGCCTGCAATGGTGCTGGAATAGGGAGTGTAAAACCTCGTTAGAGCTCGGTAATGGTAGGAGGCGGCCAACTATTATGCTGGGAGGTCGCAGAACCTCGTCTGGGCTCGATAATGGAAATGCGAGGTATATTGTCTTACAGGCTCATTGTAGGTGCTGGTGAAGGCTGAGTGGGTTTTCTCTTCTTAATTTATATGTTGTAAATTTGTTTGTAAGATAAATAGAAATGGTATTTAATTAAGACTTGACAAGTTTCATTAGAGTAACAATTTAAACTATATATTTCAAAATGCAAAACCATACAGCCAAAGTTGTTGATTTCTCTGAATCCATATAATCAAAATGAGGCCGTCAAATCAAAGAGAAATCATTATCCTAAGCATAACTGACTTTAGGATGGTTTACTTCCCATACTAAGCTAACTGTTAAAGTGAAAGTAAGCCTTTAGTGAATCTTTCTTTAAAGATGAGCTTTGTTTTCTTCTTTCCAAAATCGAAATGGAAAGTCGTGCTGCAAAGATGGATTTCTTTTCATTGTACATGGTATGAGGGCTGAGTGAGCTTTTCTGATACAGGGCACTGTCATAATCTGCTACTAAATCAGAGACAACCTCATTATTTATGTAGAAAACTATAAAAGTGAAGGTACAGTTTCCTCTTGAAGACCTTTTTTTTTCACGAGTTTTCACAAGAAAAGAGATTAATTACTTTTTATTGTTCTTTGAGTTTTATGTTTTACGCTTTTGACATTTGACCAATTATTAATTTTCTATGTATATCTATGGCCATGTATTATCCTGGTACTATGAAGAATACAGCTCATCTGAAAGGAAATTACATGATTGTCATGGTTTGATATGTACATCTCAATACCTCAAGTTGCCAAACCCTTTTTGTATAATATATTGGGTATATTTGTTTCCTGAAGTCCTCAAGGCTTGCCTTGAGATGCATTTTCTGGCACTTTCTATAACACTATTTGAAAGGTACCTAGGATCTCATATTAGTATGGAATGCTTGACAATGACATGTAGATTTTTAAGATGTCTATTTTGAGACCTTGTGAAATGCCTGATATTGATTTTGAGCTTAAATCTGTTTATTTGGCCCTAGAAATCTAGGATAAAGTCTGCTGTTGCTGCTGCTGTTGTTAAATTTGTTAGATACAAAGAAATTAACAAGCACACAACGATGTCTAAGTTCATCCTTCCACATGTTCTGTGATTACAGTTGTCGGCAGTGGTAAAGGAACATGGGACAGGCTCCTTAATCCTGACTCTAGGTCATGTCTTGACCGAAAGGATCCAAACTACGACAGTGGTGCGGTATGTCTCTCTCTCTCTCTCTATGATAATTTATTGATATTTTCTTGAAGCAGATGCATAATACATGGATAAGCCAAGAATTATTTCCATTTAGCTGTTATCGTAGAATTTTTTTTTTCTAACTTGTTGTAGTCCAAATAGCTGTATTATGCAAATATGCAAAACAAGCAGAAAGCATAAAGATGATGAATATTTTCAAAGAAAGCTGGAAAGCTATGGACAATTTATTCTTATGGGTCTCCTTTTCCTTCTTTGAGATCAGGAATATTGTGAGTTAGCAGGTGCTACTGTACCTACTCCACTTGACAGCTATAAGAAGTCTGTAGGAACAATTATTGAGGAGTATTTCAGTACTGCTGATGTAGCAGTGGCTGCATCTGACCTCAGAGATCTCGGTTTCGAAGAGTACCATCACCACTTTGTTAAGAAACTAGTCTCTATGGCGATGGACAGGCATAACAAAGAGAAAGAGATGGCATCAGTTCTGCTATCTGCACTATTTGCTGATGTTATAAGCTCAGGTCAGATCAAGCGAGGGTTTCTATTGCTTCTGGAGTCTGTTGACGATTTAGTGGTGGACATACCCGATGCAGTCGACATCCTGGCTCTCTTCGTTGCCCGTGCAGTTGTTGATGACATTCTACCTCCTGCTTTCCTCACCAGGGCTAAACGAACTCTCTCTGGGTCCTCAAAAGGTATTGAAGTTATACAAACTTCTGAGAAGAGCTATCTATCAGCTCCCCATCATGCTGAGCTAGTTGAGCAGCGATGGGGTGGCAACACCCACGTTACCGTGGAAGTTGTGAAGAAGAAAATTGTAGATTTGCTGAGAGAATATGCTGAGAGTGGAGATACAACAGAGGCCTGTAGGTGCATCAGGGAGTTGGGGGTTTCATTCTTCCACCACGAGGTGGTGAAACGGGCTCTCATCATGTCTATGGAGATTCAGACATCAGAGTCTCTCATATTGAAGCTTTTAAAGAAGGCTTCAGAAGAGTTCCTCATCAGCTCCAGTCAAATGGCGAAGGGATTTTCCCGTCTCACTGAGAGTCTTGATGACCTCTCCCTTGATATTCCCTCTGCAAAATCCTTGTTTGAGTCGCTGATACAGAAGGCAAACTCTGAAGGATGGCTTGATTTCTCCTATCTCGAGTCTCCCGAAGCAGATGGGGAGTGCAAAACCAATGGGAACTATGAGAAGATTAGGCACTACAAGGAAGAAGTTGTAACCATAATTCATGAGTACTTCCTCTCAGATGACATACCTGAGCTAATTAGAAACCTGGAAGATCTTGCTGCCCCAGAGTATAATCCTGTTTTCGTAAAGAAACTCATCACAATTGCCATGGATAGGAAAAACAGAGAGAAAGAGATGGCATCAGTTCTGCTATCTGCGTTAAGCATGGAAACTTTCTCAACAGAAGATATTGTGAATGGATTCTTATTGCTCCTGGAATCAGCAGAGGATACTGCACTGGATATTTTAGATGCTTCAGATGAGCTTGCGTTGTTTCTGGCAAGGGCAGTGATAGATGATTGCTTGGCCCCTCTAAACTTAGGGGAGATCAGCAGTAAGCTCCCATCTAACAGCAGTGGCAGTGAAACGGTCCGAATGGCTCGAACCCTCGTTTCAGCCCGACATTCTGGGGAGAGGCTTTTGCGGTGCTGGGGTGGTGGCAGTGGCTGGGCTGTGGAGGATGCCAAGGATAAGATCATAAAGCTTCTGGAGGAGTACGAGATCGGAGGAGATGTAGGGGAGGCATGTCAGTGCATTCGTGATCTCGGGATGCCTTTCTTCAACCATGAAGTAGTGAAGAAGGCGCTGGTTATGGCGATGGAAAAGGAGAATGGGGGGGACAGGTTCTTGGAATTGCTGCAGCAGTGCTTTGAGGAAGGGCTGATTACGATCAACCAGATGACGAAAGGTTTTTCTAGGGTTAGTGATGGGCTTGATGATTTGGCCCTTGATATTCCTAGCGCGGAAGAGAGATTCTGTACATATGTAGAGCAGTACGCTATGAAGTCGGGGTGGCTGTTACCATCATTTGTGTATGATAAACCATGCCCACCGGCAACTGCTGCAGCAGTCGCTTGAAAGCCGACGTAGGAGAAGCACTTTCTGGTATCTTACTCTGCTTTTCTGTAAGGATAATCTGTAGTCACTGTTTTTACTAGGTATAAAGATGTAATAGCGTTACTTTCAGTTGGCTACGGAGTGTACTGGTCCTGTTGCTGATCATAATGAGGAATGTAGACGGGGTGGTGTTTATGTATTTGTCACCACTACAAGCAGTGGGTTACATGCTGCTTTCTGTTACCGACCCCAAAAGACACTGAGAATAATATGGAGTGGACTATATAGAATTATAGAATAATTATGCAATTATATTTACTTTACTTTTTCTGCTTTCTATTTACCCCACCAAAAAATGTTGGGATAATATGGAGTTGGGGCTATATTTAATTATTGACTGATTGTGCATTTAATTGTAACAAGTTAAATAATGGTTTCATTTTCTACTAGGGTTGTAAATGAACGTAGCAGCTCGCAAGTTGGCTCCAGTAACAAGTCGAGCTTCCTTAACTAGCCTAGCTTGAGCAAAATATTGAGCTCGATTCACTTAACGAGCCGAGTTTGAACAATGGGAGCTTGCCTTGAGAGTTCGTGAACAAGCTTGATGACTACTCTGCTCGCTCGACTTGGTTACGACGCAACAGAGCTCTGACTTGGTTACAGCTCGGCATGGCTCGTGTATTAGTTACATACTGATTACAGCTCGGCATGACGCGGGTATTAGTTAAAAACTGAGCTTATTTTTCATGAGCCAAAGCTTACAATCGAGCGTATGCGGTATGCCTTTAGTCCACAATGGATTAATCTTCACCCAACTCTTTATCTCAACCAAAACTCTTGAGCGTAAATTTTTCTCCATTATTTTTTTTATCCTTCGTATGTTCCCTTTGCATTAACAAAACATGAAACAACCGACTTTTCCTTCCCAGTGGGTTCTATATCTCATTAGTTATTTCGATTCTTTTCTTTGTTTTAATGCAAATTAATTGACCTTTATCTTGTCTTTATTTGACGAAACATGCTGAAAATTTACCAGCCTAAAGCTCGACTTTCAACTAATGATATCGAGATCCGTATGAAGGACAATAACAAGGAAAGATTGAAATTTGGTGGCATTTCATTATTTCTTAGATTGTTGGGAATCGGATACGTCCTGCGCTTCGATACCGTGTCTGAGACGTTGTTGCAGCGGAAACTTAGGCCAACCCACATGAAATAACCAACCCCCGTCTAACGGACACAAGCACAGATAAAGACAAATATATGGCGGTGACTACATCACCTGGACAAATCACAATCTCTATAACTCAGATGAAATTACAAGATTGATAAAAACTAATGTTGAACCCTTTGTCCTAATATGTTCAATCTCCTCACCACACTCAAGAAGAAAAGAAAGAGATTACAATTGAAATCGCTCACCAACCCGTAGCAATCTCCCTAACCGAAGTTGACGACCCATCGATTAGATCTCTTCTTCCTTCTGTCTTGGATGGCGAAGTCCTAAAAGCAAAGTGCGGAACTGTCTCTTAGATTTCCTGTGGACGAGCACCTCGAATTTCCACTTTTTGTGCTGTGCTTTGTGCCTCCACCCTCACCCCATATATATAGGATGAGAAAAACCTATTTTAGGTCATAATAGGATTTCTTAAATAGGAAGCCCTCAAATAAGAATCCTACTACACCTAAAATAGTCCATCAACATCCTATTTTAGATTATAATAGGATCTCTTAAATAGGAAACCCTCAAATAAGAATCATATTATATCTAAAATAGTCCAGCACTAATTATGGACATCCAAATCAAATTAAATCAAATATTTAATTAGATTTGGACTCCATAAATATGCTATTACCAAATCCATACTGGACTCCAACAATCTCCCCCTCCAGTCTGATGAGAGGGTTTTGACCCCATAGCTCCTCAACTGGACTCTATGCCTGTCGTCATACGACAGAGTTCCTGCTGTCCCATGCCAGTGATCTTCGATCCCCCGAGCTGCTTTGCATCTTCCTTCGTCTCTAGCTCCTCGACCGTCACGTCGACGCTAGCTGCCATGCGTAGCACCTCTTGCACCACTGTGATTCTGCCGATATCAATAACACGATCAAGACCGAAGTTCCTAACGATCAGCATCACCGCAAGTCTCGACTGCCTGTCCCCGACTTCTGTCTTCCATCGGAAAGTGTTAACGTTCCGACGAGCTTCTTCATCCTTGGCTGGCCCAACCAAGTAGACGGTGCGGTTCTCCTGAGATTCGAACTCCTGAACCTGCCCACCTTCGTGTCTGAACTTGAAGCTCCCCCGTACACATGCGTCCTCGAGCAGAACATCACGCACTGTGCATGCCGTCGATGACCCACAGCTCCCCCTGAACTGTGTGAATGATGATACTCCCGCCTCAGATTGAGTTTGCTGCAAACCTTGATCTCCTTCCTGGCTTCGAACTGCTGAAACCGATGTCGCTCCGTGAAGCTTTGGCAAACCACCCGTCGACAAAATCGGATTTGTAAAGCAACCCCCACCTGGAGACCGACCAGCTGTCATGGGACCGACAGACTGACCCTCAATCTTTGACTCACCACCATCCGTCGCTTTGTCTCGACGAACAGACTCCTCCGTATCCCTCAAAGCACCTAGAAGTCCCTCATCAGCAAGTTCTCTACGATCCACCTCCTGTCGAGCAACCCTCGAGCCTCCATCCGGTACCTGTGGCCTACTTATACAGCTTAGCGGCTTGAGCCTGTACATGCCACAATACAAATCTTCATGAGCCAGCTGTTGGGAACCCTTTGCAAGCATCCAATATTTGTCCCCAAACAGACTGCGACAACCATCATCTGCCAGCCTCTCTATCGAAACCAAGTTGTAGTGTAAACTCGGTACATGTCGCACACCCTTGAGGACGAGCTTCTCACCGAGCTCCGTTGTCAAGTGCACATTACCGATGCCTACAACTGCAGCTATCTCCTTGTCATCCATCTTCACACGTCCAAACCTGCTGTCGCGGTATGACGTAAAGATCCTCCTATATGGAGTGGCGTGATACAATGCCCCCGTGTCCATGACCCAGTCACCGTCATGACACATGCCACAAGGTTCCTCTGCGTTGGTTGCTGCGATGATGATATCTTCCATTGTTGTGAGATCCTCCTGATCGTCCTTGCCTTTTGCCTTCTCAGCTTTGAGCTTCATGCAATTCCTCTTGATATGACCCCTTTTGCCACAGTGATAGCAGCCCTCCTTGCGGTCCACAATCGCAAGATTCTGAGAACTCTCCATGTCCTCGCCTGTAAATTGGATCTTCCCTTCCCGTAGGAAGTCACCAGAGCGGACTCATGCGACAATTCTACTTGCTTGCGCCGGACCTCCTCATTCAACAAGCTACTTTTGACTGCCTCCATCGTGACAACTCCATCAGGCGCGGAGTTGCTCACCGATACCACCAACGTCTCCCAGCTTTTCGGTAGAGAACTCAAGACACTACTAAAATAAGGCAAATTAGCGACGTCATGATACGTCGCTAATTATGGTATACGTCGCTAATAGTAATTAGCGACGACTTTAGCGACAAAAAATGAAGGTCGCGAAAAAGCTAGTCGCAGATGACAAATTCGTCGTCCTACGTCGCTGTTTGCGACGTCACTGCCGTGTCGCTGGGTCGTCGCAAGGTTAGTATAATGACCATTGTTCGTATTACGTATTTTGGTATACGTGTACGTATTTAGACCCGTATTTTCATGCCTCATTTTGGTTCGGCCCGACTTAACTTGGTTCGGCTTGGTTTTGCATGGTTCGATTTTTTGTGTGGACCAAACCACTCCCACCTACCACCACTTTCATTAAATATCCCACCAAACATTTCTCTCTCTTCATTACTTCTTCTCCACCATTACTTCTTCAACCACCAGAGAGAGAGAGAGAGAGAGAGAGAAAGCTTAGGCAAGTGCATCTTGCTTCATGAAGGAAGTCCATTTTTATTGTTCTATTGTCTTCCTCATGTGTTTCTGACCCACTTTACTATTAAGCATTTTTCATTTCCATGGTTAAATTCTTGTAAATCTAGCCTTGTGGTATTTTCGGTTTCCAAAAGTTTTTGATCTATCAAACTTGTATATTTTGCTAGTTGATGATCTCATGTTGCAAAGAATTTCGTTTGGTCCAAATTTGACCTATAGAATTTTGCCAGCCGCATGGACATTTTTAGCACTCAGCCGCATGGCCATTCCTTTTCTTTGGCCACACTAAATAGCTTGTATGCATAGGCTTGCTACTCAAAGTATGCAGCATGCAAATGAAAAAAGAGCCGCATGGCTTTCCTTTAAATATTACCTTAACATTACATTGCATTATACTAATGCATGAAATATTTTAATGAATATTTTAATGCATATTCAAAGTGCATGCCCTTTTGCATTCTCCAAATGCTTTCAGCCGCATGAAGGAGCACAGTGTGCCGCATGCTTATTCAATGCATTATAATAATGCATTATATCATTAGGCTAGCCGCATGCATTCAATACATCCATGCATATTCAATGCATTATAATCCCAAGGCTAGCCGCATAGGCTTCAGGAGGCTTATATTTCCTAATGCATTATTTTATGCTTTAATGCATTCTAAGGCCCTAATGTTCATAATTTATGCTTTAGTCCTTAGGAATGCATTTAATGCATTTGTCTTTTCATGCTTTAATGCTTGATTTAAGTATTTTGGAGTAATCAGCCGCATGCCAATAGCGGGCCGTATTATATTGCATATTTATATATATTTTGCTAGCCGCATGCAAGTATTTAATTGCTTAGCCGTATAAGCAAGTGATTGCGGGCCGCATGGAAATTTTTCGAGCCGCATGAGTCTCCCACAGCCCTTGCCCCATTTAATATTTAATTATTATATGTGTACTTGTGCTAAATTAATTATTTCCGGACACGATGGTGACCCGATGTGGTGCACTTTTGTCATGACATGATAGTGGCCCGACGCGGCGCACTCCTGACAGTGGACATAACATGACAAGATTGGATGGCCTGGACACCGTGGATGATTGTGTTCGAACAATTAAACTGGTAGTGTTTGCATCATGTCTAGGACAGGGATCCCTGAGTACCACGGTCAGGGATAACTACTGTAAATGGCTATGGCTAATAACTAGAATAATTCAGTAGTCATGAGAGATTTTCTCCAGCTACAGGCGATCCCGTTATCCCGGCCACCATTATGGACTTGCAGCCTGCCGACGAGTAGGGCACAAGTCTAAATTCACTGATATATGGAAAGAACGATGCACTGCTTAAATGAACCCAAGTCGCCTGGATAACCTGGATTAGCTGCAGGGCTTGTGGCTGGAGGAACATCTCACTGCATGAATATGAAAACCCTAGTTAGTTAATGTAGAAAGCCGTAGTCACTGATTGGCCGGGAGCGATTGTATGGTGTGGTTTCAGTGCTCGATTATTGCAAGCTTGATCGCATGATTGTCACTCTTAACAATAAAGATCAGGGGCTAAGTTCTGTTCAGACGAAGGGTTACAACCCCGGTCCTTGTTTGGTTTAAGGGTTATAACCTGGCTCCCGGAGCAGTTCTGAGTTCCCTCTTCGTTTATTGTCTTATTGCACCCCACGTCATGCTTGTAAAGTTTTACCTTATCAACAAGATTTGGAGACGGAGTTCTATTCAAGTGAAGGGTTACAACCCCGGTCCTTGTTTGGTTTAAGGGTTGTGACCCGGCTACTTGAATGGTTCCCTCATGCTCCATTTTGACGGTTGTTATTCTTTTACTTCAAGTTCTTTTAACTGCTTTAATATCATTTTCTGATGTGCTGGTTTTAGTTCTTAAGTGAAGCCTCCTTTGTGGCACTTGCTCTTTCTGGGATCTGACCCAGCTGGTTTTGTGTGGCCAGACTTCGGAGCAGCTTCAGAGGATCTACCCACCTTCCAGCCCGATGGTGACCATCAGGCGTGACCAGGGCAATAAGTGGGTTTATTTTGCTCTTCCACTCTATTGTAAAATTTTCATTTTGAGGCGTTTAGCCGGCGAGCACCTGTTAGCTCGTATTGCATACCTTATTATTGTCTGCCTACGGGCTGTAACATGATTGACAGATCCTAGGGTTGATCATGTATGACTAAACTCTTGCTAGTCCTCACATTTTGTAACGACTAGCTTCATGATCAGCTGGATATGTAATGTTTGGGACGCCTTACTATTGTATATTTGGTGATCTTACATCTTGTAACTTTACTCGCTTGCTTGAGATTGAGACAATTAGGCTTGTTATTGACCATAGGAGACTGATGGATTGTAGTTAATCCCTCATATATCTAGACAGCCGTGACCGTATAATGGGATGAATTCCATTACATTATACGTAGCTGGCTATGTATGCCCCCGCTCTCCAATATTCTGGTTCTGAGGCGTTACATGGTTTAAGTGGTGGCCCATGCAGGTCTTGTAAATCAAGATATGTGAGGGTTTACCGAATAGATGCCTCAATCAGCACTCGTCTTTGATCTCTGCCCGTATCTTCTAATCCCTAAGATTCTCGACCTGATCACATGCTTGTATCGTTGAATCTGTCTTGGTCTTTCCTTATTGTACCCTATGTCGTTTTCTTCAGCGGCATTGTTCCTGGACCTGCCGATCAGCAAGGCGACGCACCTCCCGTGGACCAACAGCAACAAGAAGATCAGGTCCAGCACTCGGGAGCAGCCTCCCGGGCCATGCCTTCCGGAGATCCAGAACCCCCGGTGCAGCCAGCCCAGCCCGCGAAGCAGGACGATGGAGCCTTGGTTGGACTTATCAGGAAGTTGCTTGCATCGCAGGATCGTCGAGGAGATGCCTTGCATCAGGCAGTGGCAGATGCTCTGGACAGAGGTGGACATCATGGGAACAGTACGGCGAACAGTTTCAAGCGCCTGAACCCCCCATTCTTCGATGGCAGCGAAGATGCTATCACTGCCGATGCGTGGCTTCAGGACACAGAGGTGATATTGGAGGCAGCGAAGACCCCAGAAGATGAGAAGGTGGCCGTGGTGCACCTGCAGTTATTGGATCTAGCCCGCAGCTGGTGGGCGGCTCAGGCCATTGGACTAGCGGTGCCTGTTGCTTGGACAGTATTCCGGGAGAGGTTCCGGACCAAGTACTTCGATGCGGTGGCTCGGTACGATCTTCAGACCAAGTTCACCAATTTGAAGCAGATGGGCAGGACGGTCGATGGGTATGCGGGCGAGTTTTCCAGGCTTAGTCGGTTTGCTCCCACCTTGGTGGCGACCAAATTCGATAGAGCCCAGCGATTTCAGCAGGGACTCCACCTAGAGATTTTATTGGCGGTGGAGCAGTTTGAGCATCAGACTTTTGATGCGGTATTGAGGGCAGCTAGGAGGCATGAGTATACCTCCCAGAGGATTGTGGACAGGACCGAAGGTCGAAAGCGATCTCACGGCCAGATGAATCAGTCGTCAGCTCCAGCCCCGGCAGCTAGAGCTTTGACCATTGGAGCTCCGAGAAGGGCAGCTTCAGTTACGTCGGTTCAGCATTCAACACCGACGCACCCTCAGCAGCAGAAGCAGAAGCAGTCTTCCCCCATGGGCTGCTCTTATTGTGGGAAGCCTGGACATGTTGTTTCAGAGTGTCGCAAGGCTCGAGGATTGTGTTTGCTTTGTGGAGCGCCAGACCACAAGGTAGGGTCCTGCCCGTTCAGGACTGACTCATCACCAGCCGGGACCAGCTCATCAGTTAGGGGACCAGCCCCAGTACCAGTCCAGCAGCAGTTTCCTTCCCCGAGGCCGTTGCCGACGCAGACCCAGGCTTTTCATCAGCAAAGGCCTCAGCAGTTTGCCCAGGCGCAAGCCCAGAATAGGCAGCGAAGATTCCAGCAGAGAGGGCCGGCACCCAGGACATGGTCAAGTGTTGGCTTTGACCATGGGAGAAGAAGGAGTGGCACCAGGTGAGGTTGTGGCAGGTACTATTCTCGTCAACACTTTTCCGGCTTCAGTGTTATTTGATTATGGTGCATCGCATTCATTTATGTCTACACGATTCGCGACACGGATAGGACTGGAGCCCGAGTCATTATTAGTAAGGCTCAATATACTTACTGGTAATGGTCTTGTGGGAGTAGATAGAGTGTTTTTCTCATGTCGGATCATGGTTAGCGGTAGAGAGTTTTCCGCTAGGTTGATAGAATTCCCGATGGCCGATTATGATATGGTCTTAGGGATGGATTGGTTGAGGGACCAGTATGCTAGGATAGACTGCCATATTGGCAGAGTTATTTTTAGCATTCCAGGCGAGCCGGAGTTTTCTTTCTCTCGAGGCGAAGTGGAACCTTCTCCTCCATTATTGCGGATGGCCGTAGCAGCAGTACAGTTATCCCGGATTGTCGAAAAATTTCTAGATGTTTTCCCGGAAGACCTTCCAGGGATGCCGCCAGAACGGGAGATCGAGTTTACTATCGACTTGATCCCCGGGATAGCACCAGTATCAGAGAGAGTCTACGGGATGGCACCGTCAGAATTGGAGATATTGTACAAGATGATTGAAGAACTCCGGACCAAGGGATTCATTCATGCAAGTGGATCACCTTGGGGAGCCCTGATGCTTCTTGTGAAAAAAAAGAATGGTACGTCCAGATTATGTGTTGACTATCGTACCTTGAACTCAGTAACAATCAAGAACAGATATCCTCTCCCAATGATAGATGACTTGTTTGATCAACCTAGAGGAGCGGCAGTATTCTCGAAGATTGATTTATGGTCAGGATACCACCAGATCAGAGTCAGAGAGCAGGACATCCCGAAGACAGCCTTCAGATCCAGATATGGGCATTGGGAGTTCCTTGTTATGCCCTTTGGAGCGACCAATGCGCCGGCTGTATTCATGGACCTCATGAATCGTATCTTCATGCCTTATTTGGATCAGTTCGTGATCGTGTTCATAGACGATATCCTGGTCTACAGCAAGAGTGAAGCGGAGCATGAGCAGCATCTCAAAGTTGTCCTCCAGATTCTCCGAGAGCACCAGTTGTATGCCAAGTTCAGTAAATGCGAGTTCTGGCTCGATCGCATTTCATACTTGGGTCATATCATCACCAAGGGTGGAGTGGAAGTGGATCCCCAGAAGATAGTGGCTATCGAAACATGGCCAGTGTCCCGCACAGTTGCAGAAGTTTGCAGTTTTCTTGGATTAGCCGGCTATTACCGGAGATTTGTTTCGAACTTTGCTCGGATATCAGTGCCATTGACACAGTTGACCCGCAAGGATGTGCAGTTCGCTTGGACAACAGATTGTCAGGAATCTTTTGAGAAGCTGAAGCGAGGCTTGATGACGGCACCCGTTCTCACACTTCCATATGGGACCGGAGGATTTTCAGTGTACTGTGACGCTTCAGGCAAGGGTTTAGGATGTGTTTTGATACAGCATGGAAAGGTAATAGCTTATGCGTCAAGTCAACTTCGTGATCATGAAAAAAATTATCCAACCCATGACTTAGAGCTGGCAGCTGTAGTGTTTGCACTTAAGTTGTGGAGACACTACCTGTATGGAGATAGGGTGGAGATTTTCACCGACCACAAGAGCCTGAAGTATGTTTTCACCCAGAAGGACCTTAATATGCGTCAGAGAAGATGGCTAGAGCTACTTGTGGATTATGATGTCAACCTGCAGTATCACCCTGGGAAGGCCAACGTTGTGGCAGATGCATTGAGCAGGAGAGCGGGAGTTTACCTTCTGACAGCGCAACCAGAGTTATTGGCAGATCTTCGGAAGATGGGTATAGAAGTTGTCCTTCCTACCAATGTGGCATTGATGGCCAGCATGCAAGTTCAGTCCAGTATAGTTGATAGGATCAAGATAGCACAGTCCTTCGATTCTAAGCTTCAGCGGCTTAGAGTAGAATGTGAAGTAGGACGACGACCAGAATTATGCATTCATGAAGATGGTACACTTCGACATGGTAAGCGTCTTTGTGTACCCAGTGGAGATATTAGACAGGAGGTGATGGCGGAAGCTCACAGTTCTCAGTATTCGATTCATTCCGGTGGCATGAAGATGTACCGTGATATCCGTCAGCACTTCTGGTGGAATGGCATGAAGAGGGAGATAGCTCGGTTTGTCTCTCGGTGTTTGGTTTGCCAACAAGTCAAGGCTGAACACCAGAGGCCAGCTGGACTTCTTCAGCCCTTGCCGATTCCAGAATAGAAGTGGGAACATATAACCATGGATTTTGTGACTGGATTGCCTAGATCTCCCGCCGATAGAGATGCTATTTGGGTTATAGTTGACAAGCTCACGAAGGTGGCTCACTTTCTTCCATTCAGAGTGGGTCAATCGACAGCTCAGCTAGCAGAGATGTATCTTCGGCAGATTGTCAGATTCTACGGTGTACCAGTCAGTATCACCTCGGACCGAGATTCAAGATTTACGTCGTACTTTTGGCGTAGCTTACAAGAAAGTTTGGGAACTCGCCTCCAGTTCAGCTCAATATATCACCCACAGACAGATGGTCAGTCGGAACGCACGATCCAGACTCTGGAGGATATGTTGAGATCTTGTACACTCGACTTCGGTGGTTCGTGGGAAGATCACCTGCACCTGGTAGAGTTCTCGTACAACAATAGTTTCCAAGCTAGTATCCAGATGGTACCGTTCGAGGTACTGTATCGAAGGAAGTGTAGATCCCCACTAGCCTGGGACGATATGGGAGAGAGGCAGATGCTTGGTCCAGAGATGATCGCTCAGACAGTTGAAGTGGTCAGGAGAGTTAGGGATCATCTTCGCGTTGCACAAGATCGTCAGCGCCATTGGGCCGATTCTCATCGGCGTCCCCTTAAGTTTTCTGTCGGCGACCACGTATTCCTGAGGATCTCGCCTAACCGTGGCGTCATTCGTTTCGGCGTACGGGGAAAGCTTAGTCCTAGGTATATAGGGCCGTTCGACATTCTGGAGCGAGTAGGAGACGTGTCCTATCGTCTCGCTCTTCCGCCGTCTCTGAGTGAGGTGCATGATGTGTTCCATGTATCCCAACTACGACGGTATATCCCGGACCCGAGTCATATCCTGGATCATTCGGAATTGGTTGTGGGTACCAACCTTTCGTATGAGGAGAGGCCCGTATCCATATTGGACCAAAGAGAGAAGATACTCAAGAATAAGACTATCAAGTTAGTCCGTGTTGCTTGGGGTCATCACTCTTTGGGAGAGTCAACGTGGGAGCGTGAGGATGATATCCGATCGCGATATCCTGACCTGTTTGACTCGTGAGGTACAGTATCTTTCCTATACCTCATGTCTTCAATTCCTTGCCTGCATGAATGATTGCTTGATTGCTTGACTAGTATAGCTTGCCTGTGAGTAGTATAGCTTGTCCTTGCATCTCTAGCCACTTGATTAAAATTCCGAGGACAGAATTCTTTTAAGGTAGGTAGAGTTGTAATGACCATTGTTCGTATTACGTATTTTGGTATACGTGTACGTATTTAGACCCGTATTTGTATGCCTCATTTTGGTTCGGCCCGACTTGACTTGGTTCGGCTTGGTTTTGCATGGTTCGATTTTTTGTGTGGACCAAACCACTCCAACCTACCACCACTTTCATTAAATATCCCACCAAATATTTCTCTCTCTTCATTACTTCTTCTTCTTCACCATTACTTCTTCAACCACCAGAGAGAGAGAGAGAGAGAGAGAGCTTAGGCAAGTGCATCTTGCTTCATGGAGGAAGTCTATTTTTATTGTTCTATTGTCTACCTCATGTGTTTCTGACCCACTTTAGTATTTAGCATTTTTTATTTCCATGGTTAAATTCTTGTAAATCTAGCCTTGTGGTATTTTCGGTTTCCAAAAGTTTTTGATCTATCAAACTTGCATATTTTGCTAGTTGATGATCTCATGTTGCAAAGAATTTCGTTTGGTCCAAATTTGACCTATGGAATTTTGCCAGCCGTATGGACATTTTTAGCACTCAGCCGCATGGCCATTCCTTTTCTTTGGCCACACTAAATAGCTTGTATGCATAGGCTTGCTACTCAAAGTATGCAGCATGCAAATGAAAAATGAGCCGCATGGCTTTCCTTTAAATATTACCTTAACATTACATTGCATTATACTAATGCATGAAATATTTTAATGAATATTTTAATGCATATTCAAAGTGCATGCCCTTTTGCATTCTCCAAATGCTTTCAGCCGCATGAAGGAGCACAGTGTGCCGCATGCTTATTCAATGCATTATAATAATGCATTATATCATTAGGCCAGCCGCATGCATTCAATACATCCATGCATATTCAATGCATTATAATCCCAAGGCTAGCCGCATAGGCTTCAGGAGGCTTATATTTTCTAATGCATTATTTTATGCTTTAATGCATTCTAAGGCCCTAATGTTCATAATTTATGCTTTAGTCCTTAGGAATGCATTTAATGCATTTGTCTTTTCATGCTTTAATGCTTGATTTAAGTATTTTGGAGTAATCATCCGCATGCCAATAGCGGGCCGTATTATATTGCATTTTTATATATATTTTGCTAGCCGCATGCAAGTATTTAATTGCTTAGCCGCAAAAGCAAGCGACTGCGGGCCGCATGGAAATTTCCCGAGCCGCATGAGTCTTCCACAGCCCTTGCCCCGTTTAATATTTAATTATTATATGTGTACTTGTGCTAAATTAATTATTCCCGGACACGATGGTGACCCGATGTGGTACACTTTTGTCATGACATGATAGTGGCCCGACGCGGCGCACTCCTGACAGTGGACATAACATGACAAGATTGGATGGCCTGGACACCGTGGATGATTGTGTTCGAACAATTAAACCGGTAGTGTTTGCATCATGTCTAGGACAGGGATCCATGAGTACCACGGTCAGGGATACCTACTGTAAATGGCTAAGGCTAATAACTAGAATAATTCAGTAGTCATGAGAGATTTTCTCCAGCTACAGGCGATCCCGTTATCCCGGCCACCATTGTGGACTTGCAGCCTGCCGACGAGTAGGGCACAAGTCTAAATTCACTGATATATGGAAAGAACGATGTACTGCTTAAATGAACCCAAGTCGCCTGGATAACCTGGATTAGCTGTAGGGCTTGTGGCTGGAGGAACATCTCACTGCATGAATATGAAAACCCTAGTTAGTTAATGTAGAAAGCCGTAGTCACTGATTGGCCGAGAGCGATTGTATGGTGTGGTTTCAGTGCTCGATTATTGCAAGCTTGATCGCATGATTGTCACTCTTAACAATAAAGATCAGGGGCTAAGTTCTGTTCAGGCGAAGGGTTACAACCCCGGTCCTTGTTTGGTTTAAGGGTTGTAACCTGGCTCCCGGAGCAGTTCTGAGTCCCCTCTTCGTTTATTGTCTTATTGCACCCCACGTCATGCTTGTAAAGTTTTACCTTATCAACAAAATTTGGAGACAGAGTTCTATTCAAGTGAAGGGTTACAACCCCGGTCCTTGTTTGGTTTAAGGGTTGTGACCCGGCTACTTGAATGGTTCCCTCATGCTCCATTTTGACGGTTGTCATTCTTTTACTTCAAGTTCTTTTAACTGCTTTAATCTCATTTTCTGATGTGCTGGTTTTAGTTCTTAAGTGAAGCCTCCTTTGTGGCACTTGTTCTTTCTGGGATCTGACCCAGCTGGTTTTGTGTGGCCAGACTTCGGAGCAGCTTCAGAGGATCTACCCACCTTCCAGTCCGATGGTGACCATCAGGCGTGACCAGGGCAACGAGTGGGTTTATTTTGCTCTCCCACTCTGTTGTAAAATTTTTATTTTGAGGCGTTTAGCCGGCGAGCACCTGTTAGCTCGTATTGCATACCTTATTATTGTCTGCCTACGGGCTGTAACATGATTGACAGATCCTAAGGTTGATCATGTATGACTAAATTCTTGCTAGTCCTCACATTTTGTAACGACTAGCTTCATGATCAGCTGGATATGTAATATTTAGGACGCCTTACTATTGTATATTTGGTATCTTACATCTTGTAACTTTACTCGCTTGCTTGAGATTGAGACAATTAGGCTTTTTATTTACCATAGGAGACTGATGGATTGTAGTTAATCCCTCATATATCTAGACAGCCGTGACCGTATAATGGGGTGGATTCCATTACATTATACGTAGCTGGCTATGTATGCCCCCGCTCTCTAGTATTCTGATTCTGAGGCGTTACAGTTAGCGACGGAGAGCGACGAAAACTTTACGTCGCAAAATTAGCGACGTAGTGCGACTACTTAGCGACGTTTATTTCGATTTATGTGATGACCTGGTATGCCTGCCACGTCAGCAGAGTAGCGACGTACAGGGACGTAACGCCGCTGATTAGCGACGTAATGCCGCTAATTAGCGACGTCCCCATACGTCGCTATACGTCGCAGATCCGTCGCTATCCGTTGCAGAATACTGAAAAAAATTTAAAAAAATATAATGTGTATTTTTGTTATGCTGTGTGTCTGTGTTTACAGTGTGTGTGAAGTGCAGTATTCGAATGGTTCCGAATACTGCATTTCACATACACTGTAAACACAGACGCACAACCTAACAAAAATACACATTATATTTTTTAAAAATTTGGGCAGCACCTCCTTTGTATACCAGATCATCGCTTATAACCCAGCGTAGGTATATTTGTCATCCTCGTCGCAGATATCATCATAATTAACAGTCTTCCGTCATAACAGTCTACAACTAATAGATGAATAACAATCTCCCATCATAACAGTCTACAACTAAATATCATACATGTACTCAATGAAAATATCAACAAATTAAATATCACAAACATACATGTCCAACAAACATATATGTCCAACAGAGTCAAATAATAATGAAAATCAGTGTACAGAACGGTCAATGGGCCCATAGGGCCAATACATACAAAGATGATAAAAAAATCTACTGGATCACTGAGGACCCCTGCCGCGCATCTGAGATAGCATGTACTTATAATGCTCCTGTGTGAGCTGCACCGTAGGGGCAGTAGGAGGCAGTACAATGTCTGGAGTCGGCGCCGTCGATGGACCGGAAGGATGTATCTGCTCCAGCTCTCGCAGTCGCTCGCCATGCGCAGCAAGGGTACTCACCATCCTCTAAGTACTCTCCTCAATCGAAGTTTGTACCTAAGTGAGTGAGGCATACATGGTCCTCTGCGATCCCTCCAGCTCGACCTGTCTACGCTCTGTGCGCTGCGTAGACTCGGTGAGCGTGTGCAAGCTGGCAGCTGTAGCCTGCTGCAGACTCATCAGCTTCTGTATACTGCGCTCGACCGCATCAAATCGTCCGGTGATCATCGGATCGTCGGATCGTCGCTCTGCGGTATGGTGATCAGAAATCTGCTGCTGCAACTCGCGACGCAGCTCGTCGATCTGACGACCAATATCTTGAGCTCGTGATGACGCCTGCGAAGCTGGAGACTGCGCACTGACAGAGGGGGCCCGGGATGACTCTGAAGCCAAATAGGCGCCGTAGGATCCCGTACCGTAGTACGTACCCTTCTGAAGACAACCAACGACGGTCATCCAGAGGTCGTCCTGCGATAGAGCTGTAGGCGGCTGGGAGAAAGTACCAGCCCCTCCCTCTGCTGGCGCACTAGCAGCAGCAGCCACCTCCTCTTGTAGCCGAAGAAACTCGGCCTAGAACAATGTTTGCTAATGTCTAAGTGTTTGCTAAAGTCTATATTGATATCTATTTTTCTGTTTTCTAAATTATAGTAAATTAATATAAAGAATAGAACGTACATATGCCTGCATCGCCCTCTCGTCAATGAACTCCCCAGCCCTCCGATGGGTGACCAGGAAGACGGTCACCATGTTGGGGTCCTTACCCTTTTTTACCTGTTAAAATATATTATCTATTATTAGTATTAAACATTCTATCCAACTATATATAAAATGATGTCCGTCATAGGAAATGTACCAGACGACAAAAATGCTCCGTCATCGGAATGGAGCCACCACACCACTTACTGGCGCTCGACCGCGCCACTTTGGCCTTGTTAGACCGCTCCTGGTACCTGGCCTCGCCGTATCTAGCCTTCGTCGCAGTCCACTGCTCTGGCGTGATCCAACCATGGATCGGCTTTCCGGAGCGATCACGAGACTTCTGGTCGTGGATCGCATCACAGATGAGCTTGCCTGCGACGGCAAAAAATTGGGCCTCGATCTTCGCCGCCCGGTATGGTGGATAGAAATAGGTCCTCTACAAGAAGTAAAATAGAAAAGTTATATAATATACACAAATAATTATTAAAATTTTAAAATAAATAATTTTTTTACCTTGAAGTAGGCCAACCAAAAGGCCTTCCTATCTGCGGGAGCATCTGAGTAGTTAATCCAAGGCCCACAATAGTTCTGCCTCAGAAATAACCCCAGCTGTCTATGTACTGCAGGAGGCCGATATCTATACAATAATAAATTTCATGAATATATATGTACATATAATCATTTGAGAAATATATATTAACTAATTAACTTACTTCGTAGGCCTGTCCGTCCAAATCTTCATACGCGTCTCGTCCGGGGGAGCGCATAGAGGGTCGCTCTCACCTCCTGCCTGGGCAGGATCAGTCTGATCGCCGTCCTCCATATGCTCGGCGTCGGCTCTTCCCATGGAGCCGTCTGCAGGAGGAATGCTGGACGCGGGATCAGGAATGCTGGACGACGAGGGAGGAGTCGCCAACCTGCTGGAACTGCCCTATCCCGGTAATGGACCGGGAACAAAAAGGTACACTGGCATACTCGGAGATAAGAATGAGGGTACAAAATCTGCATCCCCAGCCCGAGGCAGACGGGACTGCCTAATATAATATCCTTCGCGTCGTCCTCCTCCTGGTCTAGTCATACCTGATAATAACATATGACAATAAAACAAATATACATATTTATATGATAGACATCACAGATTTTAAAAAAATCTCATAGTCACAGATAAAAATGTCACTAAAGTGTCACAGATTTATATGATAAAAGTGTCACTAAAGTTCAAATATGATGATAAAACAAACGTACAGATTTAATCCTCTTTTGAAAATTCATCTAGTTCGTTTAGCTCATCTTCTTCTTCTTCTTCTTCTTCTTCCTTCTCTATATCTTCACTTTTATCTGCATCTTCCTCTTCAGATAATTCTACTTCTTCTACACAATTAGATGTGTAATGAGGAACTTCCGTCGTGTCCACTTCTATAATATTTGTTACAAGAGGTAGTTCATCCTCTTGATAAGCTATATCGTCAACCTCAAAGGTATTTCTAGCTTTGGTCTTGCATACTGTCCACCAGTCTGACCTTGTTGTTTCCCGTTTAGGATAACTTGTGAAGTATACGAGCTGAGCCTGACTTGATAGGACAAATGGTTCATAGGCTTGATATCGACGCCGATAGTTTATATCCACAAGACCGTACTTGTCTACTTTCCAAACTTGACCTTCAATCGGATCGAACCAATCACACCTGAATAACACAATCTTAGCAGGCTCTATTCCATAACTATATGTCAGTTCCACAATCTCCCGTAGGACGCCATAGAAATCGTTGCCCGCATCAACATCTTTGTAGTTCGAAGATCTGATACATAAACAGCTGTTTTTGGTGGAATCGAGATCCACAAAGTTGTCTCTGATCGGGCAAGTTGTTGACTTGAACCTAAACCCATTAACACAGTAGCTTGGCCATATTTTTGCAGCATAAATTGGTCCCTTGGCTAGCGTTCTAATAGACTCATTCTCAAGTCTTGCGTATGGACGATCGACCTAAATACCACGAAAAAAATAAATTAAGCTCATTCTCAAGTACATATACAAAGAGGTAATTACAGAGTTCTCAAGTCTTACATATGCACTCAACCATGATGAAAAATAATACCTCATTTCTTGTTCTAGTTCTTCTCTGTTATGTGTGGCCTACCTGACCTCACATCATCATTAAATATGCTGAAAACAACATCGTTCAATTAATGTAATAGTATAATAATCAACACTATTAAAATAATGTAGACGTATTAATTACTTACCCCTCCAGTTTTTCTACTTCATCATCGTCGCAGTTGAGTAATACATACACCTGAGCAGCCCTTAGCTCATCATCGTTCAGATATCTCTTCTTCATTTTACCCGATGGCTTTCCCGGGACATTGAATACCTTCAGTATTGTATCATTACATTCATGATCTCCGTCATCGTTTCTGGAAGCTCTCGTTCTATTAGTTGCAACATGAGGCTTGAAATACATCGAACAAAAGTTTGTAATCTCCTTGAGAACATAGGCTTCACAAATAGAACCCTCGACCCGTGCCTTATTTTTCACCTTTCTTTTTAGGTGATTCAAATGTCGTTCGAACGGGTACATCCATCGATATTCGACGGGTCCACCAACACGTGCCTCATAGGATAGATGAATCAGCAAATGCTCCATAGAGTCGAAGAATCCAGGAGGAAACACCCTCTCTAGCTTGTACAATGTTACAGCAATGTCCTTCTCTTACTTTTCTAGACGATCAACGAGCAATTTCTTAGAACAAAGATCCCTGAAGAATATGCTAAGCTCCATCAATGGATCCCAAACTGCCTGCGGTAAGAATTCCCGAAATGCAATTGGAATTAACCTCTCCATGAATACGTGACAATCGTGGCTCTTCATACCTGTCACGCCCCGCTCCTGTAGGAGCGATCGTCCTCGATAAGGCGTGATGCCGCACGAGCCTAGATTGCGCTCATTCAAGACGGGTTCCATAACGGCCGATTCCAGCGGCTGCGACGGGGTCGTCGCACAGAAGTCCCAAGCAGAGACATTGAATAATAGCAGCAAAAATTTAGAACAAACACAAGTTATTCAAAAGGAGCTCTTTATTGATATTGAAACATAGATTACAATGGGGCGCAAGGCCAATATTATAAGTCTCTCAAGCTCACTCATCTCACATTACAAGTCACCCAGCTCTCTCTCTCTCTCTCTCAATACAGGTCTTGACTCCAGCGGAAGCTTCGGAAGGCGACGTCCATACATTATGTCCTGTATAAGTCTGAATACATGCGGCCACACGCTTCGAATTGCCAAGGAACTCCGTGCCTCGACGCATCCAAGTGAGCTCCGCGCCACGAGCTTCTACTTGTGCCTGTACATGTAAAACTATGTGGGTGTCAGTACTCCACTGTACTGGTGGAATGAGCTCCTCGCCCACCCATACAAAATCGACACATTTGATTTTACTTTATGCAATACAAGTCCCTTTACGATTGTCTTTATAGTCTTGCCTTAGGATCAGTTTTAGGACCGACGCCTTGGCCTATTCTGTGTCGCTAGACCATCCCGTGCTTGCGTCAACAATGTTAACTCATGCTTTACCTCTAGACCCTCCTTGTGCCCACAACGTTAACCTATCAAGTCGTGCTTGCCTTACGGCCAAAATCAGAGACGCAACTATGCGATAAGACTCCATCCCCGTGTGACAGTGCTACAAACCCTTGTTGAGGCCATGCCTCGCAACTCAATGAGACTCAATCATATCGCCGCCTCGCGGCCCTTCGCTTCAATCACCAACTGACCCAATCAGGACTTGAGGACTGAATGTCACTCGACCGACTTTGCCTTGCGGCATCTCCTGACTTAAACTCAAGACGACTCAAACCAACTTATGCAACTTATATGCCAACAACTTAAGACTCGACGTAGCATCTCGTGCCGAAGCACGTCGCCTACGTTGCAACCAAATCTTAGGCCCAACATTGTGTTCAAACTATACACACACATTCAACTCGACTCCTTGATATAGGGAAATCAATACTCGACTCAATCCAAAGGCACACACGCGGATTGCCGCCCGTGCCGACCCATCTATATGAATTAGTCACTAGCATGACAAGCTATCCTGGACTATAGCCTTGTTATTCAGTGACCCTTTCATCGCAAGTAGCTAGCCCCGAAGAAAGTTTACGAATAATCCGAGCGGTTCGTCCAGCTACGGCTATACCGTGTTTTCCTCTAGGCCGGATCGGTCCTTGGGCCCCAGGTTGTCGATCCGAGGAAACTCACCCTTGTCGACAAGTTGTCCAATGACCATGCAAGACTCGACACAAACTGACGTCTCACACAGTCATTCCTCTTCCAATGTTACCATCTTTTTCAAACCAATATCAAGACTTCTATCCTTGAGATCCCTCGACGACCCACGGTCGCGAGCCTTCTCCCTTGATGCTCCTTGAGATCCCTCGACGACCCACGGTCGCGAGCCTTCTTTCCATGTTACCATATCATTTCCTTCAACTCATGAACGCCTATTCGATAGTCCTTCCTCCAAGACTCATTAAATCAACCGTGGTTCATGCCTTAAACACTAAGTCTGTGCATCGTGCCTTAGGCCCATCGTGCTCTACGCGACACTATCGCCCAACTCATACTCCATAAGACTAGCTTTGAAACCGTAGGACTTCGTGGCTATACTCAGCCGTAGAACTCATAGGTCCGTGCTTGGAATGTCTTAGGTCGACCACCATCACTTGCCTAACTTAATCAAGCCTACACCTTAACCCAAGGGACGAGCAAAGGCTATGTCAAGCCTTGCATCGTGGAAACGTGCATGCTTTATCGAGCATTTACGCGGCGACGCCTATGACTTAGGCTAATTTCCAGTTTGTGTCAAAGACCAACTTTTCCTTCTCCCAAGCCATGGGACGAAGGATCGAGTGTCATTTTCAAAGCACACCGTGCACCAACTCTAAGCCGACCGTTGGACCTTTCCATATTCTAACTCAATTCGATCCGTCGGGATTATTCCCTTTAGCTATGTGAATTCGTCTCTTTTATTATCAAGCCTACTTATGCAAGTTGAAAACAGGCGATTTATTAAGTGAAGGCAAAGATGAGGCAAGTTCACCGAAACTATCCTACCTGAGCGAGCGGTCGCTTCGACCGAGCGATGTCTCCGAGCAAGCCGTTGCAAGGCTAAGCCCGAACGCCGTCGGCGTTCCGATTCCTCCGATTGACTGAGCGGGACGGGACACTACATCATACACCACTCAGAAAAAGTTTCGTCCTCAAAACTAACTGAGTACACTTACTCATAAACTTATCACTCGAAGGTTCAACGACTCTCGCGCACATTTCCTTTATGCATTTCTCAAATCCGAGCCACGCTCGTGCTACCCTCAATCCTTTTTTCAAAACTCACGATCTTAAAATCCTCGAAACTTTCTCGTTCCTCAATTCTCACTTGATTCAACGTATCACTTAGTTGGATCGTGCACATATTCCAGGCGTCCCCAAAATACATGCATTTCAGGCAAGCCTCGTGATAGAGAATCCAATATCACCACTCGAGTCGGATCGTGCACATATTCGGGCGTCCCTGATATACGTGCATGTCAGCCGAGACTCGCGAGTGGTGCCTCCACAATTTCCTACCACTTCGCACTCGGACGTTTGCTTAACCGTTAGGCTATGTCTTTTGGCTAAAGTCATTCGTCAGTATTGGAATCATAGTTCCCAAACAACAATATCAACACTGACCCCATCCGAAGGTCAAACCAAGTTGATAGTACGGGTTTTCTACCCAAGCTCGCATCACTCTGATTTCTAAATATCGAGCATCGATTGCCTACACACATCCCAACATTTGTCGCACGGGGTCTGAGTCATTCAGCAAAGCCATCCTACGACAACTTACGTTCAACTAATTCCACGACATCTCAATATCGCTCGTTCAACAAACCATCTTCGTATAGTCTATCTCTTCGAACACGTTCAACATAATCCGCCTTTCAATCCTTCTCGAATCAAACACGCTATGACACAAATTGTCGCTAACCAAAATTTTACATTCCACATTCCTAAGTCATCTATTCCAATTCACGCAACCGATCACAAGGTCGTCTAGCTTAACAATATGTTACGCCCCTGTGAGCCCCTAACCTAGGTTTCAAACCTAATTAGTGATTTTATTAAATCATGGATTAGATTACATGAGTTACTAAAAAATTAAAGCTTTGAATATATATGTATATATATATATTAGGACCTTTATACAAATAAAACAACTTGGGAGGGGCCTTTCCCAAGTTTTCAGTAATAAAGGGGGCTCCTTGCAAACTTCACTGTTTTAAATTCCAAACAGTCGATTCAAATATGAAAGGGAGAGGGAGAGAGGGATTCAAGTCCTGTTTAGGATAGGAACAACAACTTAAATCCTGATAGCCTTAATCCCCTCAATATCTGCTATAAATAGATGGGCAAAGTCTTGTGGCCAAACCCTAACTCCTCTGCCACGAAAGGTCCTTGCTTTGCTCGAAGAGAGAGATTGATAGGTGTGGACTTCTGCTCCAAAAACCAGGTAACATCCAGATCCCCAGTTCTAAATTTATCATCTCGACCATGGATTTGAGGTCTACTGCTCTCAATAAACCAGTACAAGTAAAGAGGCCTAGGTGTTCGATCATATGTATGAACCAAGACTTAAGGGAAGAAACTTGCATGGGGGGGGGGGGGGTATGGGGACTGTACGAAGGGACAGCCATGTTAGGCTAGCTTTTTATTTGTGGCCTTACACCTGACAGAGTAGTAGAGTACATATAAATCTCCACCTGTTCTAGCATCTGATAACTCACCAAAGTAGCAATGGCTACAAACTGATACCAAGACTAGGTCCATAACCTAGAGGGATCAAGAGAAGGAGACTTTGTATCTGGGTAAGTTTGTTAGTACTAAGTATCATTGCCTACACTCTTGACAAGTCAAAACTGTGACAGGCAATGCCAGTCCTGGCATAGTACACTATGATGGTTTACATGGTACACTGCATTGGAAAGATCCAATGGACCTTGTTTAGTATAAATCCACATGTAACAATGTGTTCCTGTACTGCATACACTGCCCTGCCTTGGCCACCAGGTCAGTGCAACCACTAGCAATGAATTAAAGCACCAAGTACAGTTTCCAATGGCTGCATATAGGTGACATGGTGTAGAGTATCAAGTGTAATAGCCTTGGTATCCTGCAATTGGCTTAACCTTGAAATATGAAGGGAATATGGTATTTTGCCTATATGTTTCAAACCCAAGTACTCTTTACAAATAATGTCCTATATGTTTAGCATCTGTTAATGAGTGTTGGGTGGTATGGAGTAATCAGTTTAGATCATTCCACTGTTATGGACTCTAAAGACCTTGACTGGGGACTGCCTATACATGCCTGTGTGTTCTAAAGTTGGAGCTCTGGCTTTGGTTCAAATCCCTCCCTGCACTGTGGACACCATTCAATGTTTCAGTTCCTGATGCTCTACAATCACACATGAACATCTGAGTATTTCATGAGGCTATAGAAGCAGGACAAGAGGGGGACTACTGTGTTGTTCCATCACCATCTGTGGGACACTCTTTTATACACATCAAATCCTTACTTGCTTCCTTTAAACTTTTGGCAAGGCTACATTTATTGCTAAACCAATTTCAGGACAAGGATAGTCCCTGGGTGTTCATATGATGAATTGTTCCAGTTTTCTTAATTTAGTTGACTGGGACAGACAGTGGGTGATCCTGTATCATTTAGCCATCTGTCCAATAGACTAATGTGAGCCAATTACATTATCATCAACTTGGATATACTTCATAGCAGACTCTTCCCTTGCATTATGCTCACAGATCTTCTATTCATAGTACCAGTGTTGGTTATTACTATTCAGTTCTTAGGTATTTGCCAGGACAGGACAAGTGCAGTATAATGAGCAAACACCAAGGGTCAGCAGGACCATGGGGGCATCCCTGTTTGCTTGGGAAACAGTATTAACATAGGTACTCATAGACACATCAATAGGGGGAAGTAATTGGGTAAGTCTTAGAAGTCAGGTGAGGAAACCTCCCAAGATCATTTGCAAAACCTTAGAGGAAATTGTGTAATTAACAATGAACCCAAAGAACAGTTTTACTTTGCTTAGTATACATTGTGATTTAGAATTGATACGTATCACAGGTTACTTGGACTCCAACACTCCTTTTGATCATTACTCGCAGCTCGGGACGACATGCAAGTGCATATGCTGATTATTACCGTCTTTGATAGTTTCTTTACATGTCTCACATATGTCTTGCTGCTTGTTGACACGATCGCCACACGATTACTAGTTTCATGGAATTATAGTACAATTGACTGTCCTTTACATATATTTCTCACTGCATTTAATTCCATGAGTACTAGCTGGGCGGGGAAATATCTTAGTAGACGTGTGGACTACCCATTCTATCCCCATGATGTCTATTCGTGAACAATAGCATCTGCACACGACACGTGTAGATGCCGGATTTACCCCTTAGCCGTTCACACGTCGAACAGGATATTTCAACTCACGTAGATAGTTTTATTTCAGTCATTCCTTATTGCTTTGTCACTTGCCATGTCACCATGATCTACATATTCGTTTTCTAGTAGATATTTCTTATTGATAGAGTTTACTTGTATTTTCTCTTGTACCATGATGCTAGTTACTTCCTAGTTTCATTTCCATATGTTGCATGCATGTTTTTGACTCTGTTGGAGCTCGGCTAGTGGTCGTATGTGTACTTGTTCCAATCCTGACTGGATAACCAACATTTTAGGTGATGAGTTAGAGGAGTGCTGTTCCACTTACTACGAGCATACCGTGAATCCTGAACTGAGCATGCAGAAGGACTTGGATGCGGGGCTACCCTCCGCAGGAGATTATTAGCTAGACAGCACTTTATAGAGCATGAGTCGCTCGCAGAAACTCTTTTATTATATTTCTTTTATTTATGGATTATGAGAGTTGAGTAGTGGACATCCCTTTGGTACATTTTGATTATATTGAGATCATTCTTCTATCATATTTGGTCTCTACACTTTATGATCTTTTCAGTTATCAGTTTGTCTCTTTTACCTTAGATATTGTGTTTATAATTTTCTGTTGAGATTGATATGCAAACTTGCTCTCTTGTGGAAATCTATAAACTGCGTGGTTGTATTTGATAAATTGTGGAGATGACTAGACAGCGTTCTACCGCCGACACTGCGGCGTAGGCTGGACGTACCCACGGCTCATGCCCAAATATTGGGTGCGGGTCGTGACACGTTTTTATGGTGGCCCATGCAGGTCAGATTTCGCAAAACACAGCGAAACTTGTGGTAGTACTCAACTTAGATGTACTACTGCAGGCCTGCGAGTAGGAGTAAACGTTAAGGACCATCTCCACATGTTAACATCGTTATTGAATTCTACATTTGATCTCCATTATTCCTTTGATCTGCATCCTGTTTGAATCTTCATACCAATTAACAGTTTTACTTTGTGGCAGTTAGATGGATCAAGGCAGGAACCCCGCTCACCCGAACACCCCAGCCAACGTTGGTGGGTCCACCACGAATGGAACCCCACCGACTCACGGAGGTCACTTCACCTACTTAGGCGAGACTCCCCAGCTGCAGGCTACGAGATTTCGCCGTGATGATATTCCGCCTCCACCGCAGTTCACTTCGCCGAATCTCCCACCAGCACCTTTCCACCAGCCTATACCTTTCCAGCAGCCAGCACCCTTTTCGCATCAAGCACCAGTCCTCCCACCACCTCCTGCGCTGGACAATGTTGCCCTCCTCGGGATTGTCCAGCAGATCATGAACTCCCAAAACCGACAGGCTGACGTCTTTCACGAGGCTCTTCAGGCTAGAGAGGCTCCTCCGCAGCGTCCCGGCACCTCCAAACATTTTACAGACCTCAGGCCCTGGGAATTCAAGGGTACAGAGGGAATTCTCTACGCCGATGACTGGCTGGTGAACATGGACCGCAATCTTCGGAGGGCCCGAATCCCCGAAGACCAGAAGGTCGATAATGCGAGCATGCAGCTCTATGACATCGCCTGTACGTGGTACAGGGACGAGCCCCGATTCACTGAGCCAGACGTGACTTGGGAGGAATTCAAAGAGCTATTCAAGGCAAAGTTTTATCCTGAAGCAGCTCGCGAAGAATTGGAGAACGAGTTCGAGAGTCTTGAACAAGGCAACCTCTCCATCGACGAGTACTCTGTTGAATTCTCTCGTCTCAGTCGATTTGCAGATGCCTTGACTCCTGCAGCCAAGGCCAAGAAGTTCAGGAAGGGGCTGTCACATGAGATCCGTATAGCCGTGGCCACCAGCCAAGCCACCACATATGAGAAGATCTTGAAGGTTACGCAAGACGTAGAGAAGGAGCTGAAGCGCAAACAGAAGAGGGATCGAGACACTTACGGAGGAGGCCACAGCCAGTCCGGATCGGCAAAACGATCCAATGCTCCTGGGAAGGCCGCAGAGCAGCAGCATCAGCCACAGTCCCGTGCACAGCAGCAACAGCAGTACCAGCCTCCAGCCAGAGCTCTTGCTATTCCGCAGAACCAACAGAGACAGCCACTTGGGCCCTGCAACTACTGTAAAAAGCCTGGGCATACATGGGAGTCATGCAGGAGACGGCTTGGAGTATGCTTATTCTGCGGTTCTAGCACACATCAGATAGGGCAGTGCCCGTCAGCACAAAGAACAACACCTGCCCCAGGAGCACCAACAAGACCTACGATACCCCAACAGCAGAGGGGACCACTGCCCACACCACAGCAGGGCAGAGCTTATGCCATGGCGGTCGAGAAGACCCTAGTACCTCCTAATGAGATAGCAGGTTCTGTTCTTCTTAAATCTTTTCAGCCATTGTCTTATTTTGATTCTGGAGCCAGTCACAGCTTCATATCTGTAGCCTTATCTTTAGACATAGCATTATATCTAAACCCTTAGATAACACCTATAAAGTCTCGACTGGTAGAGGCACCATTCGTCAGGCGAATCCATTTAGGAGAGAGAGGAAGAGATGCGAGGGCGCTATCCTTATCTTCTTGAGGCTTGAGGTTCAAATTCTTACCCTTGTATCCACCTTTCAATTTCGAGGACGAAATTGTTTTAAGGAGGGTAGATTTGTGAGCCCCTAACCTAGGTTTCAAACCTAATTAGTGATTATATTAAATCATGGATTAGATTACATGAGTTACTAAAAAATTAAAGCTTTGAATATATATGTATATATATATATATTAGGACCTTTATACAAATAAAACAACTTGGGAGGGGCCTTTCCCAAGTTTTCAGTAATAAAGGGGGCTCCTTGCAAACTTCACTGTTTTAAATTCCAAACAGTCGATTCAAATATGATAGGGAGAGGGAGAGAGGGATTCAAGTCCTGTTTAGGATAGGAACAACAACTTAAATCCTGATAGCCTTAATCCCCTCAATATCTGCTATAAATAGATGGGCAAAGTCTTGTGGCCAAACCCTAACTCCTCTGCCACGAAAGGTCCTTGCTTTGCTCGAAGAGAGAGATTGATAGGTGTGGACTTCTGCTCCAAAAACCAGGTAACATCCAGATCCCCAGTTCTAAATTTATCATCTCGACCATGGATTTGAGGTCTACTGCTCTCAATAAACCAGTACAAGTAAAGAGGCCTAGGTGTTCGATCATATGTATGAACCAAGACTTAAGGGAAGAAACTTGCATGGGGGGGGGGTATGGGGACTGTACGAAGGGACAGCCATGTTAGGCTAGCTTTTTATTTGTGGCCTTACACCTGACAGAGTAGTAGAGTACATATAAATCTCCACCTGTTCTAGCATCTGATAACTCACCAAAGTAGCAATGGCTACAAACTGATACCAAGACTAGGTCCATAACCTAGAGGGATCAAGAGAAGGAGACTTTGTATCTGGGTAAGTTTGTTAGTACTAAGTATCATTGCCTACACTCTTGACAAGTCAAAACTGTGACAGGCAATGCCAGTCCTGGCATAGTACACTATGATGGTTTACATGGTACACTGCATTGGAAAGATCCAATGGACCTTGTTTAGTATAAATCCACATGTAACAATGTGTTCCTGTACTGCATACACTGCCCTGCCTTGGCCACCAGGTCAGTGCAACCACTAGCAATGAATTAAAGCACCAAGTACAGTTTCCAATGGCTGCATATAGGTGACATGGTGTAGAGTATCAAGTGTAATAGCCTTGGTATCCTGCAATTGGCTTAACCTTGAAATATGAAGGGAATATGGTATTTTGCCTATATGTTTCAAACCCAAGTACTCTTTACAAATAATGTCCTATATGTTTAGCATCTGTTAATGAGTGTTGGGTGGTATGGAGTAATCAGTTTAGATCATTCCACTGTTATGGACTCTAAAGACCTTGACTGGGGACTGCCTATACATGCCTGTGTGTTCTAAAGTTGGAGCTCTGGCTTTGGTTCAAATCCCTCCCTGCACTGTGGACACCATTCAATGTTTCAGTTCCTGATGCTCTACAATCACACATGAACATCTGAGTATTTCATGAGGCTATAGAAGCAGGACAAGAGGGGGACTACTGTGTTGTTCCATCACCATCTGTGGGACACTCTTTTATACACATCAAATCCTTACTTGCTTCCTTTAAACTTTTGGCAAGGCTACATTTATTGCTAAACCAATTTCAGGACAAGGATAGTCCCTGGGTGTTCATATGATGAATTGTTCCAGTTTTCTTAATTTAGTTGACTGGGACAGACAGTGGGTGATCCTGTATCATTTAGCCATCTGTCCAATAGACTAATGTGAGCCAATTACATTATCATCAACTTGGATATACTTCATAGCAGACTCTTCCCTTGCATTATGCTCACAGATCTTCTATTCATAGTACCAGTGTTGGTTATTACTATTCAGTTCTTAGGTATTTGCCAGGACAGGACAAGTGCAGTATAATGAGCAAACACCAAGGGTCAGCAGGACCATGGGGGCATCCCTGTTTGCTTGGGAAACAGTATTAACATAGGTACTCATAGACACATCAATAGGGGGAAAGTAATTGGGTAAGTCTTAGAAGTCAGGTGAGGAAACCTCCCAAGATCATTTGCAAAACCTTAGAGGAAATTGTGTAATTAACAATGAACCCAAAGAACAGTTTTACTTTGCTTAGTATACATTGTGATTTAGAATTGATACGTATCACAGGTTACTTGGACTCCAACACTCCTTTTGATCATTACTCGCAGCTCGGGACGACAGGCAAGTGCATATGCTGATTATTACCGTCTTTGATAGTTTCTTTACATGTCTCACATATGTCTTGCTGCTTGTTGACACGATCGCCACACGATTACTAGTTTCATGGAATTATAGTACAATTGACTGTCCTTTACATATATTTCTCACTGCATTTAATTCCATGAGTACTAGCTGGGCGGGAAAATATCTTAGTAGACGTGTGGACTACCCATTCTATCCCCATGATGTCTATTCGTGAACAATAGCATCTGCACACGACACGTGTAGATGCCGGATTTACCCCTTAGCCGTTCACACGTCGAACAGGATATTTCAACTCACGTAGATAGTTTTATTTCAGTCATTCCTTATTGCTTTGTCACTTGCCATGTCACCATGATCTACATATTCGTTTTCTAGTAGATATTTCTTATTGATAGAGTTTACTTGTATTTTCTCTTGTACCATGATGCTAGTTACTTCCTAGTTTCATTTCCATATGTTGCATGCATGTTTTTGACTCTGTTGGAGCTCGGCTAGTGGTCGTATGTGTACTTGTTCCAATCCTGACTGGATAACCAACATTTTAGGTGATGAGTTAGAGGAGTGCTGTTCCACTTACTACGAGCATACCGTGAATCCTGAACTGAGCATGCAGAAGGACTTGGATGCGGGGCTACCCTCCGCAGGAGATTATTAGCTAGACAGCACTTTATAGAGCATGAGTCGCTCGCAGAAATTCTTTTATTATATTTCTTTTATTTATGGATTATGAGAGTTGAGTAGTGGACATCCCTTTGGTACATTTTGATTATATTGAGATCATTCTTCTATCATATTTGGTCTCTACACTTTATGATCTTTTCAGTTATCAGTTTGTCTCTTTTACCTTAGATATTGTGTTTATAATTTTCTGTTGAGATTGATATGCAAACTTGCTCTCTTGTGGAAATCTATAAACTGCGTGGTTGTATTTGATAAATTGTGGAGATGACTAGACAGCGTTCTACCGCCGACACTGCGGCGTAGGCTGGACGTACCCACGGCTCATGCCCAAATATTGGGTGCGGGTCGTGACAGCCCCGATCTCACGCGAGTCAGATTATCCACGGTGGGCATGAATCACCATGCACGCTCCCGCGGGATAATTATCCTCATCGGGACGTAACTCTTATTTTGCGTTTAGACTAATTCATTCTCGATGCGTGGATTAGACCTACTCAATCCTCAAGTTTCATTCATTTGTCAATCGCAAGTCTAAACATTCTCGAATTTTTTTTCACATCTAACTAACAAGTCGAGACAATCAAAATTGTCGCGTCCTGATTTTTCGAGTTCGATCATTTCCGCAACACGAATCACCATGTCAGCGCTCACGCGGAACGATCGCCTCAAATCCGACGCAACGCATGTGCGAGGCTGGAGTAGCGCTCGTGCAAGACAAGAATATCGACACTGTGGTTTTTCGCGTAAACATCAAGTCACTTCTATTTTCATCCAACATTCATCTCAATCAAAGTCCTAAGTATTGCATCCAACCGAACAATAACACTTGCACGATCGTCCTTCGCCGAGTCAGAGTACCTCCGAGTTATCGCATATCGATCTTTGATACGCCTCAATACCATCGATGACATGCGTAACCTGACGATCTTCCTTTGCAACAAGTTCCGAGTCGTGCGAATGATGCTATCGTCCTACTGGATAATCTCCTCGACATTCAAATTCAAGTTCGATCATTATCCCTCGAACCATTCACAACATCAATTTCCTCGAACCAAATTCACGTATTGTTCATTCGTCTATCTTAAGTCATCGACCAATGCATTTCCTCAATCGCATCGTCCCTTTGTTAACTCAATCATCGAGCAACATTCAATCCAATCCTTAAAGTCATTTTCAAACATTCGAATCAAACTTTTCATGTACGCTATCTTCCCGTCGTGCTAACTTTTCGTATACGATCCGTTTCTATTTCCAAGATCAAGTCATCCATTCGTACATCCTAACTTTTTCCTCGATTCAATTTCACCTACTCAATTATTCTCGTGTTTCATACTTCGCACAATCCTCAATCCCGTGCACGTTCCGTACGCGTCAATTTCTAGGTTGTTCGAATCCACTTATCAAACTTTATGACAACAACCCACTCTATCGCACACGATCTAAGGCTTTGCATATGTGCGACGCTCGCTGATAGACTCATCGACACCCCACATCCTCAATCGATCGATCGACATTCCTGAGACTATCGCATACACCACTCAGGAATGAAGTCATTCAACAATCTTCAAAATCGACATCATCAAGTTTTCCGTTCGAACCATTCCTCAAGTTTTAAGCACGCTCACCTTATATCGCACCGACGATATCGCCGTTCGATAGCACCCCTATCGATAGTCATCTCGCTTACTCAATCAAGTTCAACCCGTTTCATTCTCGCAACATTACGAATCCCGCACTCGACTTTTCTAAGGTCAACGTAACTTGGTGTATATGCCCAGCCCGACTTAGCCAACCGTGCTTACGCGAACCATCTTTTTGTTTCTTGTAAAAAACTGTTCTCCTATATTTTACAAAATAGATAGACTTATTGTATGGACATTCCGTGGGACATTTGAGAGAGAGCGCACCAACGATAGTCCCGACGCATCCAAGCGAGCTCTGCGCAATCCATACATTATGTCTTGACTCCAGCGGAAGCTTCGGAAGGCGACATCCATACATTATGTCCTGTATAAGTCTGAATACATGCGGCCACACGCTTCGAATCGCCAAGGAACTCCGTGCCTCGACGCATCCAAGCGAGCTCCGCGCCACAAGCTTCTACTTGTGCCTGCACATGTAAAACTATGTGGGTGTCAGTACTCCACTGTACTGGTGGAATGAGCTCCTCGCCCACCCATACAAAACCGACACGTTTGATTTTACTTTGTGCAATACAAGTCCCTTTACGATTGTCTTTCTAGTCTTGCCTTAGGATCAGTTTTAGGACCGACGCCTTAGCCTATTCTGTGTCGCTAGACCATCCCGTGCTTGCGTCAATAATGTTAACTCATGCTTTGCCTCTAGACCCTCCTTGTGCCCACAACGTTAACCTATCAAGTCGTGCTTGCCTTACGGCCAAAATCAGAGACTCAACTATGCGATAAGACTCCATCCCCGTGTGACCGTGCTACAAACCCTTGTTGAGGCCGTGCCTCGCAACTCAATGAGACTCAATCATATCGCCGCCTCGCGGCCCTTCGCTTCAATCACCAACTGACCCAATCAGGACTTGAGGACTGAATGTCACTCGACCGACTTTGCCTTGCGGCATCTCCTGACTTAAACTCAAGACGACTCAAACCTACTTATGCAACTTATATGCCAACAACTTAAGACTCGACGCCGCATCTCGTGCCGAAGCACGTCGCCTACGTTGCAACCAAATCTTAGGCCCAACATTGTGTTCAAACTATACACACACATTCAACTCGACTCCTTGATATAGTAAAATCAATACTCGACTCAATCCAAAGGTACACACGCGGATTGCCGCCCGTGCCGATCCATCTATATGAATTAGTCACTAGCATGACAAGCTATCCTGGACTATAGCCTTGTTATTCAGTGACCCTTTCAACGCAAGTAGCTAGCCCCGAAGAAAGTTCACGAATAACCCGAGCGGTTCATCCAGCTACGGCTATATCGTGTTTCCCCTAGGCCGGATCGGTCCTTGGGCCCCTGGTTGTCGATCAGAGGAAACTCACCCCTGTCGACAAGTTGTCCAATGACCATGCAAGACTCGACACAAACTGACATCTCACACAGTCATTCCTCTTCCAATGTTACCATCTCTTTCAAACGAATATCAAGACTTCTATCCTTGAGATCCCTCGATGACCCACGGTCGCGAGCCTTCTCCCTTGATGCTCCTTGAGATCCCTCGACGACCCACGGTCGCGAGCCTTTTTTCCATGTTACCATATCATTTCATTCAACTCATGAAAGCCTATTCGATAGTCCTTCCTCCAAAACTCATTAAATCAACCGTGGTTCATGCCTTAAACACTAAGTCCGTGCATCGTGCCTTAGGCCCATCGTGCTCTACGCGACACTATCGCCCAACTCATACTCCATAAGACTAGCTTTGAAACCGTAGGACTTCGTGGCTATGCTCAGCCGTAGAACTCATAGAACCGTGCTTGGAATGTCTTAGGTCAACCACCATCACTTGTCTAACTTAATCAAGCCTACAACTTAACCCAAGGGACGAGCAAAGGCTATGTCAAGCCTTGCATCGTGGAAGCATGCATGCTTTATCGAGCATTTACGCGGCGATGCCTATGACTTTGGCTAATTCCCAGTTTGTGTCAAAGACCAACTTTTCCTTCTCCCAAGCCACGGGACGAAGGATCGAGTGTTATTTTCAAAGCACATCGTGCACCAACTCTAAGCCGACCGTTGGACTTTTCCATATTCTAACTCAATTCGACCCGTCGGGATTATTCCCTTTAGCTATGTGAATTCGTCTCTTTTATTATCAAGCCTACTTGTGCAAGTTAAAAATATGCGATTTATTAAGTGAAGGCAAAGATGAGGCAAGTTCACCGAAACTATCCCACCTGAGCGAGCGGTCGCTTCGACCGAGCGATGTCTCCGAGCAAGCCGTTGCAAGGCTAAGCCCGAACGCCGTCGGCGTTCCGATTCCTCCGATTGACTGAGCGGGACAGGGCACTACAATACCCGTCAATTTGTTTTTCTTTCGGATCGACACATCTTTTCAGATTTGACACATATTCGTCTACGCCCTGGATCCACCGACAAAGTCTCACTTTATGCTTCTTATCCATCGGGGTGAGCATATAACGGTTGAAAACCAAAAACCGAACCGAACCGAACCGAAATATGACAAACGGTTCGATTTTTCAGTTATCGGTTCGGTTTACGGTTTAAAAATTTGAAAATTTGAAATAACGGTTCGATTTTCGGTTCTTCATCCGAAAAACCGAACCGAACCGAAAACCGATTTAGATTTAGTAATTTATCAAACTACCCACAATATACATATACTAATGTTTATTAACCCCTAACTGAGCGCGCTCTCTTCTCCTATTCTATGTCGGTGCTTCTTTGAGCACTCTCTCTATCTACCCTCAATCTATATATACTAATATCTTTCACTCTATGTAATATAACAATTCATAAATACAACAATGTCATATATATTTTTTAAATTTTGTTATTTAAATAGGCCCAGTTTGCTAAAAACTTGAAGGCCATGCACATTGGCCCATGAAATCGAACCGACCGAAAATCGAACCGAATTAATTCAGTTCGATTTTTGTTCGGTTTTTATAAAAATGGTTCGATTTTTGGTTTTAAAAAATACGGTTTACGGTTATTTCGGTTTTCACATATTCGGTTCGGTTTGAACCGAACCGAACCGATGCTCACCCCTACTTATCCAGTGAGAAAATTGACTTCGGCATGAACTGTTTTCTATTCTCCTCTATCAAATGCAACGCAGGGCGTTTGCATATTTCTTCTAAGTCCAACCTGGCCTTGGAATTGTCTTTCATTTTTCCCTTTACGTCCATCACAGTATTAATTATGTTATTAAACACATTCTTCTCAATATGCATGACATCAAGATTATATCTGATCAGATTGGTACTCCAATATGGCAGATCCCAGAATATGCTCCTCTTTGTCCAGTTATGATCTCTACCAAATCCATCGCACTTGTACCAAGTTGTAGGATCTTCGATAACACTTGGAAAATCTCTAACCTCCTCCCATATCGTGGCTCCGTACCACATTAGCGGTGGATCACCCTTCTCTACAACGCCAGCACGGAATGCATTCCTGTTTCTTCTGAACGGATGATCTTTTGGCAGAAATTACCGATGACAATCAAAGAAGTACAGTTTTTCTTCGTGTTTCAAGCGGAAAGCCTTAGTACGGTCCATGCAATATGGACATGAGAGACGACCATGAGTGCTCCATCCAGATAACATTCCATAGGCCGAAAAGTCGTTGATGGTCCACATAAGGGTTGCCTTCATCTGAAAATTCTGCTTCCTGGAAATATCGTACGTGTTAGCGCCTACTTTCCATAACTGATTCAACTCAGGCTGTAAGTACACATTAATGTTCCTCTTGGGATTGTTCGGACCTGGAATTATAACGGTTAGAAATATGTACTGAGTCTTCATGCACATCCAAGGCGGTAGGTTATATGGAGTGACAATCACAGGCCAGCACGAATACTGGGATCCCGAAAGACCAAAAGGAGTAAAACCGTCAGAAGATAGCCCAAACCTGACATTACGCGGATCTGAAGCAAAATCAGGATACACTTGATCAAAGTGCTTCCACGCTTCTCCATCGGATGGGTGATCCAACACTCCTTCAATCTGTTCTCGCATGTGCCAACTCATATTTTCGGTCGTCTCTTTCACCATAAATAATCTTTGCAACCGCGGCGTTAAAGGCAAGTAGTGCATTGAATCGGTCGGTCTTCTTGCACCGATAGACCTTCCTGTACTAGTTGTCTTATAGTGATCAGCACCACAAAATCTGCACACATCTGCGTCCTTGTCGTCTTTGTAGTACAACATGCACCCATTGCGACAAGAATCGATTTTCTCGTATCCCATCCAGAGCGATCTCACCATCCTCTTAGATCGATAGAAGTCTTTAGGTAACTTAGCACCCGCCGGCAAGATCTCTTTAATCAACTCCAACACTCGGTTGTAGCATTCTTGCGACATGTTAAAATCTGACTTAATGCTCAACAGTCTTGTAACCACCTCCAATGGTGAATGATCCTCACAACCAGGATACAATGGAGTCCTTGCATTCTCCAGCAACTCCATGAACTTTGCAGTATCGACATTCGGTGCCTCTTCAGCTGCATCAGGAATGAAACTAGGCCCCGCAGCGTCGAAAACCATGTTCACGCACCCGTCGTCGTATGCATGATTATCTGAAACAAAATTAGGTCCTGCATGCATATACGACTCAACATAAGGCTCCGGCTCTGATGCTAAAGAAACAAGTTCTCCGTGTGCGGTCCACTGATAGTAATTAGGCGTAAAATCCTTCGAGTACAAATGATATGTCACTTCCACTTCTGGATAATATTTCACGTTATGACATTTCACACACGGACACTTAATTTTGGTGCCGTCCATGTACTGAGGGAACGCCTTAGCAAACTGCATGAACTGCTCTACTCCCGCTATATACTCATCCCGCACACCACACATATCATCAGGACGACGATTGTACATCCATGAACGATTCTGCAAGTAGTAATTCATATCCATTTAGAAATAATTCTGCAAAGATGGACACACATGTTCAGCGCAGTAACTAGTCAAACTTGGTGAAGTTGAGTTGACTAAGTCAATATCTTGGACTCTTTTGTCAAACTAGGCCAAAGTCAACTCTTGGTCAACTCTGGTCAACTCTAGTAGTCAAACTAGGTCAACTATGGTCAAACTAGTCAATGCCACCATTCTAGGCCCTAACTAGCCCATACTAGCTAGTACACACCATTCAAGGCTATACAAGCCTAACCTATAATTCAAGTACCAATAATGACCAAAGTCAACTCAAGCTATCTCATACACACAAGTAATATCTATATAGATATGTACATACAATACATATATATATATATATATATATATATATATATATATATATATATATATATATATATATATATATATATATATATATATATATATGGGCATGCATATACTATATGCCTATATTACAAGACAAGGCAACTTTCATGCATTCATATATTTAGACACTCTAACATAGGCTATATGTCTATATCAAATATGAGTTACATGATATAGTTATGTATATATGTATACAATACCATCTATCAAACTTATATATAGAGAGAGAAGTAGAGAGTGGGTGGTGTGTGTACATGCACATGTGAATGGGAGGTGAGTGTGTTGACTGTTACATATGACAGTCACATGTATGTGTATATGAGGGAGGCTAACATGCTTGTATTAGGCTATATGTGTGTGTGTGTACCTAGGCAAGAGTGAGTGAGTGAGTGATATGAACTATGGGTCAGTCCAATCTGGACAGTGAGGGGATTTACTGTGTTCAGTCAAATAGGAAAGGAAAGAAAATCAGTTCATTTCACACAACATTACATACTCCTATAACATATTTCAGACCCATTCACCTCAAACCCAAATCGAGAACCCAAACTCTAACCAAATCACCCCAAACTTGAAACTCAGTCAGCACACATATAGATACACTACACTAGGGTTTTAAACATGTAAATTAAAGCATTAAACTAGGTTAAAATGGTTGTCAAAACTGGAAAATACAGTAAATTAATAAGGTATCAGTCAACATAGGGTATTTAGAAATTGATATATAAAAACATGTTAAAATGGAAAATAAATGGTTGGTAAAGGATCTAGGCTATGTGTACGTGTCCAACATAGTGTCTCGTGTCCACCACAATATGACACAGTGTGTCCATGTGTGTGTGTGTGTGTCTGTCTGTGTGTGTGTCGTGTGTCCGTGTGTGTGTGTGTCTTTGTGTGTGTGTGTGTGTGTGTGTGTGTGTGTGTGTCCGTGGGAGAGGAGGAGGAGGAGGAGGAGGAGGAGGAGTTAGTTTAGGGTTTACCTGAGGAAGAGGAGGAGGAGCTCGACGGGGGGGGGGGGGAGGGAGTAGGGGTCGCCGGGGGGGAGGGAGTCGCCGGAGGAGCTCGAGGAGGGGAAAAAAATTTCGAGTGGGGGGAAAAAATTTCGAGTGAGGGGAAAAAAGAACACAGCGTGCCCTAAGTAAAATAGTTAGCGACGTATGGAGGAGACATCGCTAACCGTCGCCAATTTTTAATATATGGTGACATATTTAATAATATGTCGCTAAGCGTCGCTAATTTCGTCGTATAGCGACGAATTTATAGGACGTCGCTAATATGCAAAAAATTGGTGACGTTTTTTGTTGGCGTCGCTAATTTCGTCGCTAATATGTCATATTTTGGTAGTGAGAGCAGTAGGGACTGAAGCTCATCATCAATCACCATCTTCATCGCAGACAGCTGATTGATGATGCCTTGAATCTCGTTCAGATGTTGTGCCACTGGGGCACCCTCCGTGTACTTCGAGTTGACGAGTTGGCGAATAAGAAACGCCTTGTTGCCAGCCGTCTTCCTTTCGTACAACGAATGTAGCTTCTCTCATAATGCTTACTGAACTCTCCATGGACACGTGGTGAAATACCGAATCATCCAACCATTGGCGGATGAATCCAACGGCCTTCCGATCCAGTCGTTTACAGTCTTCAACAGTTTTGTCCATTGGCTTTGCGTTGTCGCCCTCCAACGAACATGCAAGTCCTTGCACCAGAGTAGATCCTCCATCCTTGGCTTCCAAATCGTCCAGTTTCCCCCTGTGAGGGTGATCATACGAGTGTTCATCTGCTTCGTAGACATAGTTTCCAGAACCTCCAAAGCTCTGATACCAGATGTTGGGAATCGGATACGCCCTCTTGCGCTCCGATACCGTGTCTGAGACGTTGCCGCAGCAAAAACTTAGGCCAACCCACCTGAAATAACCAACCCCCGTCTAACGGACACCAAGCATAGATAAAGACAAGTATATGGCGGTGACTACATCACCTGGACAAATTTTAATCTATATAACTCAGATGAAATTACAAGATTGACAAAAACTAATGTTGAACCATTTGTCCTAATAGGTTCAACCCCCTCACCACACTCAAGAAGAAAAGAAAGAGATTACAATTGAAATCGCTCACCAACCCGTAGCAATCTCCCTAACCGAAGTTGACGACCCCTCGATTAGATCTCTTCTTCCTTCTGTCTTGGATGACGAAGTCCTAAGAGCAAAGTGCGGAACTTTCTCTTAGATTTTCTGTGGATGAGCACCTCGAATCTCTACTTTTTGTGCTGTGCTTTGTGCCTCCACCCTCACCCCATATATATAGGATGAGAAAAAACTATTTTAGGTCATAATAGAATTTCTTAAATAGGAAGCCCTCAAATAAGAATCCTACTACACCTAAAATAGTCCATTAACATCCTATTTTAAATTATAATGCTGGAAATTGCTGAGAAGCCCAATTTCGGGGTGGGCTTTTATGAAATGCCCACCCGCTGGATTATTTTTATGAAATGCCCAGAATTAAGTTTTTACACGTTAAATATTTCAAGATTCTCTCTAGTTGTTATGTATTTATAAAATTTGCCATTATCATAATTCCAAAAATACCCCTTCGCGTAAATTTGGACATCTATATATAATTATGAATTCGCAAACTCAGATTTGGATTGAGAAATTCGTATTCTTCTTCTTCTTCACGAGAAATTTGAAATCCATTGATATAATCTTTATTAGAGATCGCAGAATCGTTCGTAGTTCACTGTGGTTTTCGTCAGTCGAACGTCGATCATCCTTCATCATCATCGATCATCATCATCATCAACATCATCTTCGTTGTTTCCGGCGATTAGGTCAATTGTGGATAGATCTTTTCTTTTTATAGATCTTAAAACAAGGTGAGAGTTCAGATCTGTAGAAATTCATCCATCAGCTTCGTATCTCTCGAAATTTATGCTGAATTTGATTTTGTTATGAAGATTATTAAGTTAGAAAATGTTAGTGAGATATTTAATCTTGTTATTTTATGCTAATAGCATTCTCCGTTATATTTTAAAGGAGAATGACAATTACTTCTTATAAAGATCATTATTCGTATGTTTTTAGGACGGAGAATGCCATTCTCCGTCTTAATTAGGACGGAGAATGCCATTCTCCGTCTTAATTTGAACGGAGAATGACATTCTCCGTCTTAATTAGGACGGAGAATGACATTCTCCGTTTTACTTTAGACGGAGAATGATCATTATAAGTTAGTTCCAACTGAGGATATTGATTCTCCGTTACTTTAGACGGAGAATAATCATTATTAGATGAGAATTTTATTGTTCTATTTGTGGCCTCTTATGTTTTTATGTTATCAGGGGGGGAAGATATGGAATCAAGTTGTTTAGTTAACATTTGTTTCAAGGGAGACATAGTTTCCTGCCGTGTCACACATGAAAGTACCGTGGAGTTTTTAAAGAATAAAGTGTGCGATCGATGGAGTTCTTTGGATCCACTTTCCTTCCGTTTCAGGTTTTTGCACTCTGATGGGTCTGAACTGTATGTGAAAGTGATTTTTGGCTTCGCTCATTGGTTGGTGGTTTTAACGGTACTCATGATGTGAGTTTTGATCTATATGTGGAGCAAATACACTCTCCATGTTCTTCATCAACATCTTTTCCTTGTCAAAGCTTTCACATGAGACCTTCGTCTTCCTCTTCTAGTTCTTTGAGTAGATGTTCTCCTACTGTAAAGGACAAACGAGTAGTACAATTTTATGAGGGCTCAACTGAGACAGTGAAGAAGAGGAAATCGGATATGTGGCCTGGATCAATTACTGGTGTTGGTCAGATTTTTCTAAATGGTGTTGAAGAAGTTAGGAATGCTGTTAGAAAGGTTTGTTTTGAATCTCGTCATCCATTCCACATTTTGAAATCTGAGCCGGGGAGGTATACTGTTTGTTGCAAGAATTACAAGACACATGCTTGTTTGTGGAGCTTCCATGCTATATCTATTTCGAAAGATAATCAAATTTTTGAGGTGAGGAGGTATGTGGGAGAACATAATTGTGGAGCTGGCTATATGGATAAAGGTAATCTGGTTGTTCCAGCAAAGTTTGTGAAAAGTTTGGTTAGTGACATTGTTCGGATGCATCCTAAAAAGTCCGTAAAATCTGTTGTCGATGATTTCAAGGTCGACTACGGCTTATCTGTTACATATGGACAGGCATACCACGGAATTAGGCTGGTGCACCAGAAAATGTACGGAGATGATGTTAGATCTTACAGTGACTTGTGTTGGTATGTGAACAAGGTAAAGGAAACCAATAATGGTTCCGTTATCGACTTCCAGAAAGATGATTCATCAATGAGGTTTGAGCGACTTTTTCTTTCATATGGGGCTTGCGTAGAAGGCTTTCAATATTGTCGTCCGATGCTATATTTGGATGCCACTTTCCTTACAGGGAGGTTTAGAGGTTGTTTGATGTCTGCTACAGCGAAGAATGGTAACCAACAGTTCTACCCTATTGCATACGGTATAGTATCAGGCGAAGATGGCGACAATTGGGAATGGTTCCTTAGAAATCTAAAGAATGTTGTTGGATGTAGTAGGTGTATTGTTTTTCTTTCGGATCAAGGCACCGGTCTAGTTTCTGAAGTCCCTAAAGTGTTTCCTAATGATTATCATAGCTATTGCTATTATCACATGAAGAATAACATACCGCTGAAAGAGAAAGGAAATGAAAGAGTGTATCCGCATGTACTTGAAGCTTGGAGGCAAGCAGTATATGCTCTAACTCCAGGTGTGTTAATGAGACAGATATATGCACATTTTCTATGCATTTTTCCTTAATTTAACAAGGAAAATGACCATTCTCCGCGTCAGTAAGACGGAGAATAGTCATTCTTCGTGTGTTTTAAAACGGAGAATGGACATTCTCCGTCCTGCATATAACGGAGAATGTCATTCTCCGTTAGCTTTTGGACGGAGAATGACCATTCTCCGTCTTGCATAGAACGGAGAATGTCATTCTCCGTTAGCTTTTGAACGGAGAATGACTATTATCTTTATGAGAATGCACTTATTTTTTCATAATTTTGTGAATTGACCTGATTCTTTATTACTTATTTGTTTTTTGTATAAAGGTGGGTATAGACAAGCAATCAAGAAGATTTATGATCTGAATTGTGGTCATGTTGTGAATTGGATGAATAAACAAAAACCTGAACACTGGTCAAACACATTCTTCCCGGGATGTAGATACGGTGAGGTTGCTTCTAGTTGTGCAGAGTCATTCAATGCATGGATAAAGGCTGAGAAGAAATTGCCTATATCAGCAATTGTAAATGTCATCCGTGTAAAGATGATGAAGATGATTTCGGATCGCCACAAGGATGCAATTGGTTTGAATAGCAAATTGACTCCATATGCTGAGGATATGCTGAAGCAGCTTACAGATGATGGCATGTGTTATAGGGTATATCGGTCCGGTGATTTCGAATTTGAGGTGATCGCAGATACTTCCTCCCATATGGTGAATCTTCTTGATTGTCATTGTAGTTGTCGTAGATGGAAGGGATATGGATTCCCATGCAGCCATGCAATATAATGCATCAGAGTTGGTTCAGATAAATCTGTTTATGACTTTGTGGAGCAGTATTGGACATCAGATTATTACCAGAAGTTATATTCATGTGCCATTCGTCCAGTTCCAGATTGCGAAAAACAGTTTGAAAATAATCCCACTGATGTTGTTCTACCCCCTGTTCCGAAACGGGGTCCTGGACGACCAAAAGCGGACCGTTACAAGAGCAAATATGAGAACAAGGGAAAAGAGAAGAGAAAGATAAGGTGCCAGAATTGTTTTGAATTATGCAATCACAATCGGAGCACTTGTCCTCTGCCTCCACGTGCTGCTACGGTGGTCCAGGGGGCAGCGCCCCCTTGTTAATACATACACATATATTCCTTCTTTTATATAACTGGAAATTGTTTTTTGAATACATATCTTACATTTTTTGATATCAATGGTAATAGTTTGAATTCTGCATATCAGCATAAGAACTTATTCTCCTTTATACTCTCTGACTTTATAATGTATTGAATGACCATTCTCCGTGTGTTTTAACACGGAGAATAATCATTCTCCATTTTAGATACACGGAGAATGGCCATTTATAAGTCAAAAATAGAAGGAGAATAATCATTCTCCGCGTGTTTTAAAACGGAGAATGCCATTCTCCGCGTCAGTAAGACGGAGAATGCTCATTCTCTAGGTCAAAATACAAGCAGAATGTCATTCTCCGTCTCTTTTGACCCGGAGAATGACATTCTCCGTCTCATACGAAACGGAGAATGGCATTCTCCGCGTCCCTAAGACGGACAATGTTACTTTCTAGTTCAAAAATACAAAGAATAACCATTCTCCGCGTGTTTTAAAACGGAGAATGACATTCTCCGCGTCAGTAAGACGGAGAATGCTCATTCTCTAGGTCAAAATACAAGCAGAATGGCATTCTCCGTCTCTTTTGACCCGGAGAATGCCATTCTCCGTCTCATACGAAACGGAGAATGGCATTCTCCGCGTCCCTAAGACGGACAATGTTACTTTCTAGTTCAAAAATACAAAGAATAACCATTCTCCGCGTGTTTTAAAACGGAGAATGCCATTCTCCGCGTCAGTAAGACGGAGAATGCTCATTCTACAGGTCAAAATACAAGGAGAATGGCATTCTCCGTCTCTTTTGACCCGGAGAATGCCATTCTCCGTCTATTTGGACACGGAGAATGGCATTCTCCGCGTCCCTAAGACGGACAATGTTACTTTCTAGGTCAAAAATACAAAGAATAACCATTCTCCGCGTGTTTTAAAACGGAGAATGCCATTCTCCGGGTCAAAAGAGACGGAGAATGCTCATTCTCTAGGTCAAAATACAAGCAGAATGGCATTCTCCGTCTCTTTTGACCCGGAGAATGCCATTCTCCGTCTATTTGGACACGGAGAATGGCATTCTTCGCGTCCCTAAGAAGGACAATGTTACTTTCTAGGTCAAAAATACAAAGAATAACCATTCTCCGCGTGTTTTAAAACGGAGAATGCCATTCTCCGCGTCAGTAAGACGGAGAATGCTCATTCTCTAGGTCAAAATACAAGCAGAATGGCATTCTCCGTCTCTATTGACCCGGAGAATACCATTCTCCGTCTATTTGGACACGGAGAATGGCATTCTCCGCGTCCCTAAGACGGACAATGTTACTTTCTAGGTCAAAAATACAAAGAATAACCATTCTCCGCGTGTTTTAAAACGGAGAATGGCATTCTCCGCGCCCTAAGACGGACAATGTTACTTTCTAGGTCAAAAATACAAAAATACAAAGAATAATCATTCTCCGCGTGTTTTAAAACGGAGAATGCCATTCTCCGGGTCAAAGAGACGGAGAATGCTCATTCTACAGGTCAAGATACAAGGAGAATGTCATTCTCCGTCTCTATTGACCCGGAGAATACCATTCTCCGTCTATTTTGACACGGAGAATGGCATTCTCCGCGCCCTAAGACGGACAATGTTACTTTCTAGGTCAAAAATACAAAGAATAATCATTCTCCGCGTGTTTTAAAATGGAGAATGCCATTCTCCGCGTCAGTAAGACGGAGAATGCTCATTCTACAGGTCAAAATACAAGGAGAATGACATTCTCCGTCTATTTTGAGACGGAGAATGGCATTCTCCGTCTATTTTGAGACGGAGAATGGCATTCTCCGCGTCCCTAAGACGGACAATGTTACTTTCTAGGTCAAAAATACAAAGAATAATCATTCTCCGCGTGTTTTAAAACGGAGAATGCCATTCTCCGCGTCAGTAAGACGGAGAATGCTCATTCTACAGGTCAAAATATAAGGAGAATGACATTCTCCGTCTATTTTGAGACGGAGAATGGCATTCTCTCTTTATTTTGACACGGAGAATGACCATTTCTAAGTTCCAAATGCACACATTATAGGTTTGTATTAACACAGATAATGACATTATAGGTTTGAATCAAACAACAGAACTTTAACAAAACAGATTTACATATATAGAACAATGTAAATTAGTCGAAAAATTGAATTTTATTACAAAGGAAAACAAATACATTACAAAAGAAACCTGACAAACAGAATATATACAATGAATTTGTTAGCCAATTTACATTGTCAGTTTCTTTTATTGTTCAAAAGGAACTGCACATTCACTCATAAGCAAAGCCTTAGCCAAATTTAGCCTTCTCTTTACAATAGTATTGTGAACTATTTTGTTTGTTTTCTTCTGTAAATCAAATGGAGCTCTGGACAACTTTTCAATATAATATGAAACATACAGCAGGCAGCTCGGTGATAGTTGCTGTGGGCATTCTTTGCAAACCTTGAGCTCTGTTGTTTCGTATTCCTGGATTGCTGGGCTTTTATTCCTCATCAATGCAATCTTCTTCATTACAATTGGCTCGATTTTATTCTTCATGTATGTTGCATCCTGGATTCCCTTAGCGCCTGTGTTTTTTCGCAATGAGTTGTAGTGCGTCCAAACATAGGAGCTGAAGTTGAATGCCAACAGCGTATAGTGTTTATTCTCCTCGCGGAAGAGTGGCACGAATAGCCATTCAATGTCATCTTCCAGCTCCATTATAAAATCTTCTATATCAACTTTGAAATTGTACAATGCTCCAGGTGTTGGATTTTTTTCATCGACATACTGGGCAGTACTCTGTTTTCCAGAAGAAAAAAAAAACAAAAAATAATATCATGAGTTAGTTTTTTACAACACTATTAGTAGCTGTACACATTAATATTTATTTTTCAGTTTCGATTCTTACCAATGAATGGGGCATCATGATTGCAAACCATTTACATTGTGCACCCTGCGAGCTTGACTGAATGTTCTGCCTTAATTCGGCTTGAACTTCGTTCATAAGCTTTATTAGGTAGTTCATAACACCGGCTTCTATATCCGCCTCATTTATTATGTCTTGAAAATTTTTAGCACTTAACAACATGCTGACATCATTGTTTCTTCTTCTTATTTTACATTCTTCTGGAGCACTTGGAAAGTACATGTATACATAATCACTGCACATAAATTTAGTTTCGATTATGATAATAATATAGGCTAATGATAAAATTGCATAAAAAATAACTCCAATAGAGAATGATCATTCTCCGTTATGAATTGTACAGAAATTGGTTCAAGTTTAGAATACTTACGTTGGAGACATCCTTCTTGTGTATACGATGCTCCTGTATACTTGCTTCAGTTCATCGTCTGCAACGTTCCAAAGTCTGAGCTTCGGACATTGCATCAGCATTTTCCCCTCTTTAACAAGCTTTGCTGTTTGAGGAGATTCTTCCTCAAGTTCTTCAGGAGCTGACATCTCCTTTTTATTGTCGACCTTCTCGGGGCTGGAAGGAGCTCTTTTTTTCCCAGCAGGAGCTACTTTCTTTCTGGGACTGGAAGGATCTTTTCTTTTCCGACCAGGACCTGCCTTCTTACTTGTTGTAGCATCGGATGTTTTCTTCTTTTGCAATGTAGTAAAATCATCCTCATCTGCAGCAGGTACATTTGATCTTGTGTAATGCTTCTGGGGAACTGCTTGAGTATCCCCTCTTTCCATTGCTCTAGCCATTGCTTCAAGGTTAACGATTGTATCGTTCTTATTCTTGACTTCGTCATTCAACGAGGCAACTTTCTCTAGAAGTCTGTTATTATCATTAGTTAGCTTTTCATTCTCTTTTTTCAGATCCTCTGTCATTTTCACTGATATAAAAACAAACAACAACAAGAGGTATGATGTCAATATTATATAATCTTCGTTTTAAAAACAATGTCATTCTCCGTGTCAATTTAGACGGAGAATGACATTCTCCGTGTCAAAATAGACGGAGAATGCCATTCTCCGTGTCAAAATAGACGGAGAATGTCATTCTCCGTTTCCAAATAGACGGAGAATGACATTCTCCGTGTCAATTTAGACGGAGAATGACATTCTCCGTCTAATATTAGACGGAGAATGTCATTCTCCGTGTCAAAACATACGGTGAATGGTCATTTCTATGTCAAAATACAGAAAATGTCATTCTCCGTGTCAAAATACTAGCGGAGAATGTCATTCTCCGTGTCAAAATAGACGGAGAATGGTCATTCTCCTTGTTAGATACATGTAATTACAGATTAAAATAGAAAAAAAATATAAAATCTTACCTTTTAGAAGTAGCTCCTCAACATGTTGACGAAGCTTCTCATTATCAGCAGTAAGCTCAGACTTCTGCTTTATCAGGGAGTCTAGTTCCGACCCCTGTGCCTCTAGTTCTTCAACTTGCTTAAGGAGTTTCTTATTATCATCAATAAGGAGCGATTTCTCATTCCTTAAAGAGTCTAACTCCTTCTCCAAGCCATCAGCAACGAGCCCCACAGCACGTTGTTGGGTTACATCTGCCGCTAGTTGCTGGGCTCTTTCCTGGAGTTGCTCATTCTCAGCGATAAGCTGAGATTTCTCCTGCAAGACACGCAACATGTCTACATTGTCAGCTGTAGAGGGTGCTGGTGCTTGAGCTTCAGCTTGTGGTTCTTCTTCATCAACAGAATTATCTCCACCTTCTATATATTGCTGCTCTGCTGGGACTTCTTCAAGTTCATCAACATTCAATGCAACAAGATCATTGAATATCAAATCCGAATCCATTTTAGCACCTTGATATTCATTTTTTAGGAATATCGAGATTTTATTCCCATCCCATGTGCAGAATCTCGGAGACGCGACTGTTGGTTTGCACTTCCTCTCTACCAGTCGACTGTGCTCTGCAAACCAATACAAGAAGTATATCGTACAACCTTCAATCTTCTTGTACTATATATCAACATCACCGTCTTCAGATTTTGTGACAGTCCTCTTTATGCTGTCCATGACGTACCCCAGTATAATCCGAGGCCAACAGATGCTTTTTATAACATCTGTGCTCTCCACCAGAGCGAAGAACTTGTATGGCAAGTTCGACCCCCCCATTCTGGTGAAGAATGCTATTTGGCACAAGTTGAATACTATTAACTTGGCCACCTCATCGGGACTTGCATTTTCGCCCCCCAGCAGCTCTAATATCCTTTTCCTAACTTCTGCGTTTGAGACTTCAGCATTTTTGCCCTTGGAATTTTTCAGCAATCTTGTGAAGTGTTTTGTACACATGCTGAATGAGTCTGCTGGTGGGGGGGTCTTCTGCTTCTCAGTGATGATCTTCAAATACTTCTCATCAACTTCAGTGTCATCATTCATTGGCAGACCGAAAATGGTTGCCATCTCATCAGCAGTTGGTGCTACTTTGACACTGCTGCTCAATTGGAAATATCCAATTTCATCTTCTTCCAAATAAGTCCCCATCAACTTCTCCAGACCTTGGGTGACTTTAGACAGTTCTGATTTTTTCACCTTAGTTCTGTAGAATACATCTACGAAGTTGTAGAATCCTACGTTCTTCAAGCTTTCGACAACTGCTTCAGGCAAATGGCGAAACTTTTCCTTCACCTCATCCATGAGAGAGAGTACTGGGGTGAATGTTGCATGGAAAAGTCTTTCGTCTCTGTTCCTGACAGTTTTTTTTCCTAAAAACAACAACAATTAGGTTTACGTCAACATTCTTCTTTATTATAATAAAGAGAAAGCCATTCTCCATCTAATATTAGACGGAGAATGTCATTCTCCGTGTCAAAATAGACGGAGAATGAGCATTCTCCGTTTTGTATTCAAACGGAGAATGCCATTCTCCGTGTCAAAATAGACGGAGAATATCATTCTCCGTCTATTTTGACACGGAGAATGGCATTCTCCGTTTTGTATTAACACGGGGAATGACATTCTCCACGTGTTTTAAAACGCGCGTTAGCAAGACGGAGAATGCTCATTCTCCGCTTCAGAAAGACGGAGAATGCTCATTCTCTAGGTCAAAATACAAGGAGAATGACATTCTCCCTTTATTTTGTCCCGGAGAATGAGCATTCTCCGTCTAAGTAAGGCGGAGAATGCCATTCTCCGTCTCATATTAGGCGGAGAATGCTCGTTCTTTAGATCAAAATAAAGGGAGAATGCCATTCTCCGTTTTAAAATAGACGGAGAATGCCATTCTCCGTCTCAAAATAGACGGAGAATGTCATTCTCCGTTTTGTTTTAACACGGGGAATGGCATTCTCCCTTTATTTGGACCCAGAGAATGACATTCTCCGTCTCAATAAGGCGGAGAATGCTCATTCTCTAGGTCAAATTACAAGGAGAATGCCATTCTCCGCGTGTTTTAATACGGAGAATGCCATTCTCCGTCTCATATTAGGCGGAGAATGCTCGTTCTTTAGATCAAAATAAAGAGAGAATGCCATTCTCCGTCTCAAAATAGACGGAGAATGTCATTCTCCGTTTTGTTTTAACACGGGGAATGGCATTCTCCCTTTATTTTGACCCAGAGAATGACATTCTCCGTCTCAATAAGGCGGAGAATGCTCATTCTCTAGGTCAAATTACAAGGAGAATGCCATTCTCCGCGTCAAAATAGACAGAGAACGTCATTCTCCGTTATAAAATAGACGGAGAATGGCATTCTCCGTGTCAGTGAGACGGAGAATGTTCATTTCTCTAGGTTAATGCAAGAAGAAAGGTCATTCTCCGTCTATTTTACAGACGGAGAATGTCATTCTTCGTCTCATATTAGGCGGAGAATGTTCGTTCTTTAGGTCAAAAACATAGAAAATGCCATTCTCCGTGTGTTTAAACACGGAGAATGCCATTCTCCGTCTCAAAATAGACGGAGAATGGCCAGTTCTAGTTCAAATGACACAGAAAGGGCATCCTCCGTGTATTTTATAGACGGAGAATGATCATTTTCATTTGCCGCGTCAATATAAACGGAGAATGAACAAGACTCAAAGTTTTACCTTTTTTCTTCCCTTCTTCTTGATCTTCTTCTTCTCCCCCTGCTACTGCTTCTTGTTGTTCTTGATCTTGTTCTTGTTGTTCTCCGTGTTCTTGTTCTTCTACTGCTTCTTGCACTTCTTTTTCTTTTGGAGCATTTCGTCTACGAGCAACCTTCTTAACTTTCTTCCCTCCTTTCTGTTGTTTTCCAACTACTTCTTCTCCTTCTTCTCTAACTTGGTCTACTTCCATTGCTGATGATTGCGACATTGTGATGGAGATTCGCTGGCGATTTCTTGTAAGAAATTTCTAAGATTTTTGGAGGAGATGACCTAAAATCGCAACAGAACAGAGTATGGAAGAGGAGAGAGCGATAGAGACACTTTTTTGAAGAGTCTGGAATCGAACCGTTTTTCATAAAACTTGCTGGGTTTGTTGATATTCTTAATAAATTAGAAGGGCAAAAGGGTCATGCCGTGCCCTTTTTTAATTTTTAAGTTAATGCTGGGCACGCGATGAAAGTTTATTTTGGGGTGGGTTTTTCATAAAACTTTTTAAATTTTTGGGCATTTCATAAATTTTCCCATTATAATGGGATCACTTAAATAGGAAACCCTCAAATAAAAATCATATTATATCTAAAATAGTCCAGCACTAATTATGGACATCCAAATCAAATTAAATCAAATATTTAATCAGATTTGGACTCCATAAATATGCTATTACGAAATTTAGACTAGACTCCAACAAAGATCCATACGATGGTCCCTCGAAAGGTCTATTAATAGGCTTAAAGAGGTTTTTACATGATAATAACAAGAAAACAGAAAAAGAAACAATCACATCCGAAACGGCTGAGATTTTTTTTTTTTGGCTGAGAAATCTATTCTATTGAAATCACTCAATCTCAATCTGGTCTGTAACGATTCTGTTGGCCAACTCAGTTGTTACAACTCCCTCCCCCGCGACAGAGTTACTCACTAAGGCTACAAATGTCTCCCACTGATTGATATAACCTGAACCTTGTTCATATATTTTGTCACCGTGGTGCCCTTAGTGTATTCCGAGTGGACAAGTTGGCGCATAAAAATAACTTTGTTGTCGGCCGTCATTTGTTTGTACAACGAATGATCAACTTCTCTTACATTCTTTGACGGATTCTCCAGGGAAACATGATGAAACACATAATTCATTGGTGGATAAATCCAATGGTTTTCTAATTCGGCTTCTTATGTACATTCATCAGCAAGTGTCCTTTGGTTTGGTTTTAGTCACCTTTCAGACCATGCAAATAATTGCAATAGCAAAGATCCTCCATCATTGCCTTTCAAATTGTCTAATTTTTTCTTGTGAGGGTCACAATATGCGTTAATAGATCTACTCCTAGCTATGGCTATGGCTATGCCTTCATCCCTCTCGAAATGAGAGCTCTGATACAACGAAGGATCCAAGACATGCAACAAAGAAGTGTTTACCATCGATAACGCAAAAAAAAAAAAAAAAAAAAAACAACGAACCACACATCTGTTACCGAGACCAAGCAAAGAAGTATACAATATATGGTATATGATGGTGTCTATGGCCACCATGGTGAGTCCTAACCTTTTATTGCATAAAAGGACTACAAATACAATAATGTTGACTTACTCGTTACAAAAGTCGGCCCATACACTTTAAAAAAAATACAAGATAGAATGAAATTGCAAAACCCCAACTCTTAAAATATTTTCTCACCTAGTAACGACTGTCCACCGATGATGTTAACAATCTCGATTTACGAAGGGGACGACTCTCCTTCAGAGATTCATTCCTCTTTCTTGAAGCACAAAAATCTAAAACTCGTAGGTCTCTTAGAAAAAAAAATGGTAGAATCTCCCTTAAACCTTTTGAGTGTTGCTTATAACTTTAAAAAACTTCCTCAATTTCTTTTATGTGCAAGTAAGAAATCGAAGACATCCCTAACATAGCCGAAACTAGACCAAAGAGATCTTGAACATTGAATAATTCATTAAAAAAACACCGATTTATAGTGAATCCGTCTATACCGAAATTTTGATTGTCTAACTTTTGAGGCTGGAAAATCGAAATCCATCTCTAATTGTTTTTGCCCAAAATTGACTCCGATCGGCTCATGACCAGTGTTTTAAAATCGGACCGGACTGGCCGAATCAACTGATTGAATCATGAACCGGTAGCTTTTTCGTCGGGATCAGTGTTTATCTACTACTCTTTTTTTTTTAAAATTAAATAAATATTTTTGTAAAAATCAGTAACCGAATGAACTTAATTGGACCACCACTTGTAGAACCGAATTGATCCGACCCACTGTTTCGTCCGTATTCACACTCCCGATCCGGGTTTTAAAATACTGCTCATGACAGCTCTATCATTCCCACCTCAGATTTCACATCCACCTTTTGTCCAGATTATTGATTGATTAGCTGTTGTGATCACGATGTGTGCTATAAATGAACTAGATTTTTAAAAGCTATGAGGAGCACATGGATCCCATAGCCCATCGAAAAATATTCTTAGTTATCGTGGCCGGGAGAGAGACAGTACAACTGGAATCCAGTAACATGAATGCATGGATGTATCGTCATGCAAATAAACAAAGTCGCAAAGTGATAACATGCAAAAATCGTTTTTCAGCCATTCGTCCAATTCTTAAGCAACAGGGACAGTAAATAATAACATTAGAGTAGTAGGTCTACTTGCCATGACAAAATTTTCTGCTCTTTCAAATTACAATTCTAAGATTCCAAGTTCGTAGAAAGTAAGTCTTAAAAATTATGATGTTGACAGTGTACTCTTCAGTCCCGTTTGGATCGTAGGATCATGTAGTTTGAATTTTTTTAATTATTTTTCTATATTTGGATACCAGAGGAATTTAAAAAAAAAAATTCTAATAGAAAAAAATATTAGAAAAAAAAAATAATTTTATAAAAAAATTTATTTTCTCACCTTGAAGTATTCACCATAAAATTGATTTCATTTTTATTCTTTTCCGCAAACCAAACGAGGTCTTCTTTGGTTGATTCTTTCTTTTTAGACCCAACTTATTGTTCTTATAAACAAAAAGGCTAAATAGAATTTAGATCCTGAATTTTATGCCACCTTAGAATTTAATTCTAACTTAGTCCAATTATACCCTGAATTTTATTATTTATTTTATTTTTTCCATTATATCCTTCAATCCATGCTTGACGATGACGATGAAATCTCCGTACATAGAATAGAAAAGACATAATAGAAAAAAATAAAACAAATAATAATACAAGTCTAAACTTTACAATTGGATATGTACGCTGATATATTCAGGATGTAAACTCTAATTAGCAAACAAAATGAAAAAAAAAACCTAAAAAAGAATTACAAATGAACAGAATTACAATTAAATAGAATTGCATAGAGAAATTAGTGATAATTTTAAGCAAGTTCGCATAATTCAAACAAAGAATGGCAAATGAATAGAATTACAAAGAATGTAAATTACCCAGTCACAAGATGATCGATTATGGAAATTTAATAAAGCAATTCATATCTAATATCCTGAAGAATTAAATTTAATTGTGATAAGGAAAGAAAGGAAGTAATACTTTTTTTTTTTTCTAATTAATGGTTATTATTATATATCAACTTTCTTCTTCCTCAGTACCACCTCTGTGTCGAGACCGAAACCGTCGACCTTTCCGATCCTGACGAGGTCCGACTCCTTGAAGAGGCCCAACAGGCCTTCCACCCGGAACAGATCGTTGGCCGAGTACTTGTCCCCCTTCCTCTGCAGGGCCACGTGCAGCACGCAGACGCCGCCGGGCTTCAGCGTCCTCTCGATCTCCCCGACGAACCTCTCCGGATAGAGCGCGTGGTCGAAGACGTTGGAGAACTCGAAGTCGAACGTGTCGTTCCCGAAGGGCTGGCTGTGGAAGTCCCCCCGGACGACGAGGGGCGGGCGGGGGACGAGGTCCATGCCGACGGAGTCGGACACGCCGAGGGAGCGCAGCGCGACGACCTCCTGGCCGACGCGGGCGCCGACGCAGAGGGCCTTGGAGGAGTTGGAGAGGAGTCCCTGGGACTTGAGGGAGGCGAAGAAGGAGGAGAAGACCCGGACCTTGCGGTCCCAGTCGCGGGTGGCCCACAGGTGGCGGAGCTTGGGGTTTAGGGTCTTGTTGAGCTGGTGCTTTATGTAGTCGTCGTAGGAGGAGTAGCTGCGCCGGACCTTGAGGAGCTGCTGCGGCGGCTGGTCGACGACGACCTCTGATGATGGTGATGACGATGGCGATGGTTTGATGGTGCTGGGGTTGAGTTGGAAGAGGAGGAAGAGGGAGAGGGAGAGGAAGAGGAGGAGGAGGAACGACTTGAGAATGGAGTTTGACTTGTTGGAGAGGTTCATTTCATTAATGGAGGGAGGGGAAGAGAGAGAGAGAGAGAGAGAGAGGTTGGGTTATGGAGGAGAGAGCGGCGTGGAATAAGGAGAGAGAGAGAGAGAGAGAGAGAGAGAGAGAGTGTGTGATTTTGGAAAAAAAAAAAAGGATGGGGGGTGAATTGTTCTGTTGCGTTGCATGGCATGGCGGTGCGGGAGTGGGGCTAACATTAGCGTGTGGGCAACGCCATTTGATTATTGTAAGGGGATTGGAATCAAGTGGATTTTGTTGAGTACGCTTTTAGATCTGAACCTAGATCTAGCATCAACAACGTAACAAGATGAAGGGAACATTGTTTTTACAAAAATCCTAGAGAAACACATCAGTTTGTTCCCCCCACCCCCCCCCCCCCCCCCCCCTTTTTTTTTTAATAACAGAAAGCTTAATATTAACAAGAGTGTCTCATATCTAAACAGACATGATGAAAAATACATGGAGGTTCAACCTCGTACAGATATGAAGCATGAAGTGCAGAAACTATAGAGTGAGAGTCAAATGCATGAGCAAAACCCCATTGGCGGTTTCTCGGAGTGTAGGTAAATGAGATTCCAATATTGCAAAGCAGCAGATGGCGGCATTCTTCCAATTAGGGGTGCAACTCGGGCGGGTCGGATTGGGTTTCAGGTCAACCCGAGTCCAACCCGATAGATCATAAGCCTAGCCCAAGCCCAAGCCCGACCCGACTTCGGGTTCAACATATGAAGCCCAAGACCAAGTCCGGAGGATCGGGTTGGGCTCGGGTTGGGTCGGGTCCATCGGGTTTATCGGACTCTAATATGATATTTGAAATAATTTTAAACAAAAGGAATATTAAATGCATAATTAAATAGCAATCAAGCCTCAATCATTACAAAATAAAGCTGAAATGAAATTTAGGACAAGGAATTGAAGAGTTTGGGTGAAAAAAAATTATAGTTTAAACTTTTTATTTAAGTAGGATGAAACAATATATATATAAATTATATATATGTCGGGTTTCGGGTTCTTCGGGTTACCCAACACATGAACCCAAGCCCAACCCGATTTTTGATCGGGTTCAAATATTTTAACCCGAGTCCAAGCCCGAACCCGAATATCTTCAACCCTAACCCAACCCATTAACGGGTTTACCCGATCGGGTTCGGGTTTAGCCCGCCCGAGTTGCACCCCTACTTCTAATATGTAAAGAGATTTCCAATGGGGGTCATTTCCTTTGAATAGATAGCGTCTATTAGCGATTTACACTCTCCTTCAATGATTCTGTTGCTAAGCCCTCGACGTTTACAAAGGACGAGTGCAAGCTTAAGAGCTAATTCCTCTGCTTCCAGTGGAGAGCCAAACTCCTGAAGGGAAGAAATTGCAGTTATGAAATTACCATCAGAATCTCGAAGTACCGCTGCTCCTTCCTCTTAGTGCCGGAGCACAATTTTCGATGGAAAAAAAGAAAAAATAAAACAATTGTAAAAACAACGTTTCAATGCAACATTTCAAAGAAGGTGCACAACAGAGATCCTAGGAGGATTCTGGATTACGATAATCTAAAAATATTTTGTAATAGTAGCAAATGACAGTAGCACTTCTAAACAGAAGGTATGAATCAAAATGCTAACAGCAGCAGCGATGACAGGCGAAAGATGGAAGATGACCTGCTGGGGTGAATGATCACCGTTGCTCAAAGCTTAATTCGTCCCACACGAACAGCTTCCAGGAACCAGCAAGTTCGACGGAGAACTTAGGAACACTCTGCTCTTCTGACTCCTCGGAAGGCACACAGACTCCGGCACTAAGTGGCGCTGATGCACTGCTTCTCTTCACTCTCAAACTCTGTGGAAACACGTAAGGAATGGTGCTAGAAAACACTTTTGCCTTATGTGAATTCTGAACTTGTACTTTGAGAGAGAGAGCAGAGAAGCTTATATAGCCTCGCTCTGTAACCGCCCAGTTAGCAACATGTTCGGGATGTGGGAAGAAACCGTCCCGAACATGCTGTAACTGCTCAATCGTGCACAGACACGATTTGAGCCAAAGGGCGCACAAGGCGCGCCATCTGCGCCACTTGTGCAACGCGTGCAACTTGCGCCACTAGCGCACCCCGCACAACCTGCGCCAACCGTGCGCCAACAGACAGCTCCCACTGGCGCGCCACTGGGCCGCACAACTGGGCGCGCCTCTGGACGCGTAACTGGACGTACAAATTGGCCGCACAACTGGGCGCGCCACTTGGTCGCGCCAATTGGCGGCGCAAACGTGGCTCGCGCAACGAGCGCAACTTAAGCGCACTATGCACCTAGCGACGATGCTGACGTGCTAAGTGCAAAGTGTGCCAACAAAATGCCACATTACGCCTCATGAGCCCATGAGTCCGAGTCCGTGTCCGAGTCCGAGTCTGAGTCCGAGTCGCTAAGCCCCTACGGGGCTTAGCTCCAATGGAAATAAATTTCCCAAGAGCAAAAAGCATGAATGCTTTAAATTGTTGATTTAGCCTTTTTACCATTAGAAAAATAACCCCACATGGCACACCCATGTGTACCTCTACACCACAAGTGCATCTCTAAAAGAGCATAAATAATATATAGAGATCAACTCCTTTGGCCTAGCCGATGTGGGACTAAAGTTCTAAAACAAAAAAAAGGCCAAAACCCAACAATCTCTCAAATATGTCTATATATGGGTATAAATGTTCCCCACAGTAACTGTTCATCATGCATTAGCATAGATGTCGCTGATGACTTGAATCTTCCCGCATGGGTCAAACAACAGACTATAATATAAGAATGGACTAAGCCTTGAATTCTGCACCATAGCTGAAATTTTTCCCACTCACATAATGTAGTTACATGTGCTTCTGGCTACACATTAAAGGTCATGTGCCAGCCTGGTTTCAGTGTATAATTTTGGACGTCTACAAGTTTACCCTCAAGAAACGGCCTGATATCTTTTTGTCCATACACTATAGGTGAGTTATTTGTTAAAGAGATATGGCATGAAGCGCTTTGCGCTTCCCTTGCGGTGCTACGCCGCTATGACATGGCCTAAAGCCGAGGCCTTACCCCGTATCGGAAACCTCATCATAGTGTCATACTACTGTAGCATGAGGTCACCGCCTCTTTGTAGTGCCATACTGCCCAGCATGAAGCCTTAGGCTCCCTTGCGGTGTTACGTCGCAACGACATGGCTTGCAAGACCGAGGCTTTACCCCTAACCGGGTACCTCATGTGGTGTCGTGCCACTATAACATGAGGAACCCCTCCTCTTTGTAGTGCTGACTATACCCTCTTCATTTTAACATACAATATTGTCACGACCCACACCCGCTTTTCGGATACGAGACGTGTCCAAGCCAGCCTACGCCGCAGAGTCGGCGGTAGAACGCTGTCAAGCCCGCAAAAAATAAATGCTCAAAATACACATTTGCTGCTCATTCACATTTCTAAGTTTATTACAACAGTTACAACATTTATATTTAAAGGAAATACAAAGTTTTACAATTAAAGAAAATGATACAATTGCTTTCTATTTCTAGGTTGGCCTCAGCATACCCAAGTCTTCCCAATGCTATGAGTGATCGTGGCTAAACCTGTAAAATGTTGGTTTTCAGTCAGGAATGGAACAAGTACACAAACCGACGGCAATACAAAACACAATAGAATTAATAAGACATGAAAATAGCATATGGAATATGAAAGCTAGTAAGAAAACAGATGACGTAGCACGATAGAGAAGTAAACAAGGAAAAACTAATAAAAGACATCTATCTAGGTGGTGTAAAATATCTGTTTCGACATGTGAACGGCTAGGGGGTAAATCCGGCTCACTGCACGTGTCGTGTGCAGCTGCTATCATGCAATAATAGACATTTTGGAGATATTTCTGGGTAGTTCACATGTGTACTAAGATACTTCCCCTCCCGACTACTCCGTGTGACGAGCGTGTCAACAAGCAGCAAGATATATGTATAGACATGAAATAAAAAGACTACTATGAATCAGAAAGCAATCAGAAAGTGCACTTGCCTGAGATCCTTAGCTGGAGAAACCAATAACACTATACCACTCAATGAGCCACAATCAACCAACACATGCAGAAGTCTCTGGATGCTGAAATAAATAGTACCAACATTCTCAGAATAGTCAAATTAGCTAGGATTGTCTGTCCTTAAGTCCAATTCTGGACACAGGGGCAAAACGGTAATTTCGGGCAAAAACAATATCCGCCGTTGGACCCGCTTTGCATCGAAAAGCGTGCCAGAGTCAACGGTCTCCGTCACCCCCATTTCCTGTATTACGTATTTATGCTCGTATTTGATTTTGGCACGTATTTTAATTTTCTCGACTTGCGGATTTTTGGTTTCTCGTAAATGGGTTTTGGACCATGGCTTGGTTTTATTTTGTGGAAGTTGGTTTGGTTTGGTTCATCATGAGTGGAACACTTTAACCTACACTCTACCCTCAACACAACATAACCCACCCTCATAAATTCCCACCTACTTTTCTCTCTCCTCATTATTTTCATTTATTTCTTCTTCTTCTTCCTTCTTCCACACAACTCCCCAACCCATAGGCAAGTACACCTTGCCATCAAATAAGCACCACTTTTTATTTGTCCATTAGCTAGATTAGGCCATGGAGAACAACTTTAGAACTTGACATTTTATGATTTGGAGTTTCCTTTGTTCTAGATCTAGGTTTTTACTATTTTCGGATTTACATGGTTTTGATCTATTTAACTTTGATTTTTGTATGTTTTGATGCTTCCATGTGGAAGAGAATTCGATTTTACTCAAATTAGAACTTTGACAATCTAGATTTGGTTTTAATTTGGCTAAGTTATAAAGAATTGAAGTTCTTGGTATTCTTGGACTTGCTCTCGGCCAGGAAGAACAGCCCTCTGCCTTGCGCTTTTTAGCGCATGGCCATTTGCGCACCCCCGGCCTGTGCTCCTTAGCGCATGGCCGATTGCGCAATCACTTGGCCAGTGCTTTGCGCTGTGCTGGATTGCGCTGGCGCAAGCTAGCCATGCGCAAGCCAGCCATGCGCAAAGTAGCCCCTGCGCAATCGACCATTGCGCAATCCACCCCTGCGCAATCCTCCTGTGCGTAATCCATCTGCTGCGCAACTCACCCTGCGCACTTGGCACCCTGCGCAACTCACCCTGCGCACTTGGCACCCTGCGCAACTCACCCTGCGCACTTGGCACCCTGCGCAACTCACCCTGCGCACTTGGCACCCTGCGCAGTTGGTACCCTGCGCAACTCACCCTGCGCACTTGGCACCCTGCGCAGTTGGTACCCTGCGCAACTCACCCTGCGCACTTGGCACCCTGCGCAGTGCATACCCTGCACAACCTACTTGTCTATGATGAATTTGTTATTTCTTGATCTTGGCTCTTCTATAGCCCTATATATATTGGTATTTTATTAGATATTTTACGTCCATTTTATATCCTTACGCCTTTTGTCATGAACTTGATTTTACTTAATATGTTGGGAATGACTATTGTACATAGCATGGTATGACAAGGAACTAGCATAACACGACAGTGACCCGTAGCGGAGCACTCCTGGCAGTACCCTGACATGATTTATCTTGATAACTTGATAGTGGCCCGTGGCGGCGCACTCCTGACTTGACTTGACTTGTAACTTGTAAACTTGACTCCTATAATCAACTTGACACCGTGGGTGTTCCTGCTTGCTTGTTTGTACAATCCACTTGTCTTGTCTTGCATCATGTCTAGGACGCGACTTCCTGGGTACCACGGCTAGGGACTTGCGCTAAATTGGATTAGGCTAATTATTAGATCAAACTAGAACATAGAGAATTCCCAGTCACAGGCAATCTCGTTATCTGGGCGCTTTAATGGACTTGTAGCTTGCCGACGAGTAGAGCACATTTCCAGCACACTGTCATGTGTTGCACCCTCTAAGTCACCTAAGGGTACATTTGTCTCCCGGACAATGTACCCACCTATAACTCTCAACCCGCGGAAGGATAACTGGATAGTCTGCAGGGCTTGGGACTGGGAGTTTCTCACTTGCATCTTATTAGTAATTAGGCTTGTGATAACCCTAGTTAGTTAAAGTAGTAAGCCGTAGTACTTGCTTGGCCGATTGTGAATGGATGGTGTCCAGCCTTGTCTAAGTCTTATCTAGCTCCAGTACCTGCTATCTCCTGAGCATGTTTGTTTTACTTATCTTAACGATAAATGAGTAGAGACAGTGAGTTATTCAGGCGAAGGGTTACAACCCCGGTCCTTGTCTGGTTTAAGGATTGTAACCTGGCTCCCGGAATGGTTCCACGTCCCTAGTCGTTTATCGCCCTGTGTACCTTACTAGTTGTACTTTCTTTTATTCTTTATGTTCTGATATGCTGGCTTTTGTTCTTATTTGTGGCCTCCTTTGTGGCACTTGCTCTTTCTGGGGTTTGATCCAGCTGGTTTTGTGTGGCCAGATTTCGGAGCAGCTCCCGAGGATCTACCAAGCTTCCAGCCCAATGGTGACAACTAGACGGAACCCGGGCCAAGAGTGGGTTTTCCTTTTTGTTTCACCCACTTATATGTAAATTTATTCTTTTGAGGCGTTTAGCCGACGAGCACCTGTTAGCTCGATGCACATTTACTTACTGTCTGCCTACGGACTGTAAGCATGATTAACAAATCCTAGGGTTGATCATGTATGACTGAACTCTTGCTAGTCCCATCATTTTGTACGACTAGCTTCATGATCATCCAATATGTAATATTTGGGACGCCTTATATATATATATTTGATGCTCTAATATCTTGTAACTCTGTTAATTGCTTGAGATTGAGACAATAGGCTTGACCTTAAGAGACTGCTGGCTTGTAGTAAACCCTCATATCTAGACAGCCGTGACCGTATAGTTGAGATGTATTCTATTTCAATATACATAGCTGGCTATGTCTGCCTCCGCTCTCCAGTATTCTGGTTCTGGGGCGTGACATGGTTTATGTGGTGGCCCATACAGGTCTTGGCATTCAAGAAATGTGAGGGTTTACCGAATAGATGTCTCAATCAATATTTCGTCCTTGATCTCTGCTCGTATCTTCAAATCCCTGAGATTCTTGACCTGATCACATGCTTGTATCATTGATCTGTCCTGGTCCTTTCCTTATTGTTCCCTATGTCGTCTTCTTCAGCGGCATTACTCCCGGACCTGCCAACCGGCCAGAGGAAGCTCGACAAGCACCCCAGTGCCATGAAGATCAAGCTCAGCACTCTGGAGTAGCCTCCCGAGTTATGCTTTTCGGAGGCTCGGAACCTCCAGTTCAGGCAGCTCCGCCCGTTCAACCAGCTAGACAGGATGAGGGACCTTTGGTAGGGCTTATCAGAGAACTGCTTGCATCCCAAGATCGTCGAGGCGACGCCTTGCACCAGGAAGTTCATGATGCACTAAACCGAGGAGGTACCCAAGGGAATCAGGCGGCCAACAGTTTCAAGTGCTTGAACCCTCCCTTCTTTGACGGCAGTGAAGATGCGATTGCCGCGGACGCTTGGCTTCAGGATACCTAGGTGGTTCTAGAAGCAGCTATGACACCTGAGAATGAGAAGGTGGCGGTGGTACGCCTACAGTTGTTAGACTTGGCTCGCGATTGGTGGGCGGCTCAGGCCATGGGGTTAGCGGCACCAGTCACTTGGACGACGTTCAGAGAGACGTTCCAGACAAAGTACTTCGATGCGGTGGCACGGTACGACCTGCAGACCCGGTTCACCAACCTGAAGCAAGGAGGCAGGACCGTCGATGGCTATGCGACCGAGTTTTCCAGGCTGAGTAGGTTCGCCCCCACCTTGGTGGTAACCGAGTTCGATAGGGCTCAGCGATTCCAGCAAGGGCTGCACTTAGAGATATTATTGGCTGTGGAGCAGTTCGAGCACCAGACGTTCGATGCAGTGTTGAAGGCAGCAGGGAGGCATGAGTATACCTCCCGAAGAATTGTGGATAGGACCGGAGGCAGGAAGCGGTCCCACAACCAGATGCACCAATCTTCAGCTCCAGCCCCGGCAGCTAGGGGTATAACCATTGGGACTCCGAGGTGGGCGGCCTCAGTGACGTCGGTTCAGCATTCAACCCCGACGTACCCGCAGCAGCAGAAGCAGAAGCAGTCTTCCGCGGTGGGATGTTCTCATTGCGGGAAGCCGGGCCTTGTAGTGGCAGAGTGTCGTAGGGCACAGGGATTGTGCCTGGCTTGTGGAGGAGCAGACCACCAGATAGGGACCTGCCCGAATAGGGGAGGTCCATCATCATCCAACCTTTCTAGTTCTTCGGTGAGAGGACCAGCCCCAGCTCCAGTTCAGCAGCAGCAGCAGTACCCGAGGCCATTGTTGCCTCAGGCCCAGGCCTTTCAGCAGCAGAACCAGCAGCAGATCACCCAGGCTCCAGCACAGAACCGACAGAGGGGTTTCTAGCAGAGAGGACCCGCAGCTAGAGGTCAGGCTATGATGATGACCATGGAAGAAGAAGTTGCACCAGGTGAGGTAGTGGCAGGTACTATTCTCGTCAACACCTTTCCAGCATCTGTATTATTTGATTCTGGTGCATCGCATTCATTCATGTCTGCACGATTCGCAACACGGATAGGATTGGAGCCCGAGTCATTATCAGTGAGGCTCAATATACTTACTGGTAATGGTCTTGTGGGAGTAGATCGAGTGTTTTCCTCGTGTCGGATCGTAGTTACCGGTAGAGAGTTCCCCGCTAGATTCATAGAATTCCCTATGACAGACTATGATGTAGTCCTAGGCATGGATTGGTTGAGGAACTATTATGCTAGGATAGACTGCCATGATGGCAGAGTTGTCTTTAGTATTCCCGGAGAGCCAGAGTTTTCATTTTCCAGAGGCGTAGTAGAGCCATCTCCTCCAGTATTGCGGATGGCAGTAGCAGCAGTGCAGTTGCCCCGGATAGTTGAAGAGTTTTCAGATGTCTTCCCAGAGGAACTTCCAGGGATGCCACCAGAGCGGGAGATCGAGTTCACCATCGACTTGATTCCCGGGACAGCACCAGTATCAGAGCGAGTCTACAGAATGGCGCCTTCAGAGTTGGAGATTTTGTACAAGATGATTGAAGAACTCAGGACCAAGGGATTCATTCGTGCAAGTGGATCGCCTTGGGGAGTCCCGATGCTTCTTGTGAAAAAGAAGGATGGTACGTCTAGGCTATGTGTTGATTATCGTACCTTGAACTCAGTGACAATCAAGAACAGATACCCTCTTCCGAGGATAGATGACTTGTTTGATCAACTCAAAGGGGCTTCAGTTTTTTCGAAGATAGACTTGCGGTCAGGATACCACCAGATCAGAGTCAGAGAGCAGGACATCCCGAAGACGGCGTTCAGATCTAGGTACGGGCATTGGGAGTTTCTAGTTATGCCCTTTGGAGCGACCAATGCGCCGGCAGTGTTCATGGACCTCATGAACCGTATTTTCATGCCTTACTTGGATCAGTTCGTGATAGTGTTCCTTGATGACATCCTGGTCTACAGCAAGAGTGAAGCAGAGCACGAGCAGCATCTCAGAATTGTCCTCCAGATTCTCAGAGAGCACCAGTTGTACGCCAAGTTCAGTAAATGCGAGTTCTGGCTCGATCGCATTTCTTACTTAGGTCACATCATTACCAGAGGAGGAGTGGAAGTGGATCCCCAGAAGATTGTGGCTATCGAGGCATGGCCAGTACCCAGCTCAGTGGCAGAAGTTCGCAGCTTTCTTGGATTGGCCGGCTACTACCGACGGTTCGTTTCTGATTTTGCAAGGATTTCAGCGCCGATGACCCAGTTGACCCGCAAGGATGTGCCGTTCGTTTGGACAGCAGAATGTCAGGAATCATTTGAGAAGTTGAAGCGAGGTTTGATAACGGCTCTCATTCTCACCCTTCCAGATGGGACCGGAGGATTCACAGTTTATTGCGACGCTTCAGGCAGAGGATTAGGATGTGTTTTGATGCAGCATGGGAAGGTAATTGCTTATGCGTCACGTCAACTCCGTGATCATGAGAAGAATTACCCGACCCACGACTTGGAGCTAGCAGCAGTAGTGTTTGCACTTAAGTTGTGGAGGCACTACTTGTACAGAGACAGAGTGGAGGTATTTACTGATCATAAGAGCCTGAAGTATGTTTTCACCCAGAAGGATCTTAATATGCGGCAGAGAAGATGGCTCGAGCTACTGGTGGACTACGATGTGGAATTGCAGTATCATCCAGGGAAGGCCAACGTTGTAGCAGATGCATTGAGCCGGAGAGCCGGAGTTTATTTCCTGACAGCACAACCAGAGCTATTGGCGGATCTTCAGAAGATGGGAATTGAAGTGGTTCTTCCTTCCAATGTGGTCTTGATGGCCAGCCTACAGATTCAGTCCACCATAGTTGAGAGGATCTGGACCGCACAGTTAACAGATTCCAAGATTCAGCGGCTCAGAGCAGAGTGCGAGGCAGGGAGAAGGCCAGAGTTATGTATTCATAAGGATGGTACACTTCGACACGGCATGCGTCTTTGTGTACCCAGTGGAGATATCAGACAGGAAGTCATGGCAGAGGCTCACAGTTCGCAGTATTCCATCCACCCAGGCAGCACGAAGATGTACCGAGATATTCGTCAACACTTTTGGTGGAATGGTATAAAGAGGGAGATAGCCCGGTATGTCTCTCGATGTTTGGTTTGCCAACAAGTCAAGGCTGAACATCAGAGGCCAGCTGGACTTCTTCAACCTTTACCGATCCCAGAATGGAAATGGGAGCACCTTACCATGGATTTCGTGACTGGACTACCCAGATCTCCGGCAGGTAGAGATGCTATTTGGGTCATTGTGGACAGGCTTACCAAGGTGGCACACTTTCTTCCATTTAGAGTTGGACAGTCGACGGCACAGCTAGCAGAGATGTATCTCAGGCAGATCGTCCGACTTTATGGAGTGCCAGTCAGCATAGTATCAGACAGGGATACGAGATTCACATCGCACTTCTGGCGCAGTCTTCATCAAAGTTTGGGGACTCGTCTTAAGTTCAGCTCAGCGTATCATCCACAGACAGATGGGCAGTCAGAGCGTACGATACAAACTCTCGAAGATATGTTGCGGTCATGTACCTTTGACTTCGGTGGTTCGTGGGAGGATCACCTGCACCTGGTGGAATTCTCGTACAACAATAGTTTCCAGGCCAGTATCCAGATGGCACCCTTCGAGGCTCTGTATGGTAGGAAGTGCAGATCCCCGTTAGCATGGGACGATGTCGGAGAGAGGCAGATGCTCGGTCCAGAACTGATTTTTCAGACGGTTGAAGTGGTCAGGAGAGTCAGAGATCACCTCCGAGTTGCTCAGGATCGCCAGCGCCATTGGGCCGATGCTCATCGGCGTCCCTTAGAATTTGCCGTCGACGACCATGTATTCCTTAGGATCTCGCCTACCCGCGGTGTCACGACCCGCACCCGGATATACGGGTACGAATACGTAGACGACGCCCAGCCTACGCCGCAGTATCGGCGGTAGAACGCTGTCTAGTACCCAATAAATATACTCTGCGTCTAGAAGGCCTATAACTACAAATATACTCTAGTCACATCACAACAACTAGGGATGATAAGACAAGAAAGATAACTAAAGCACAAGAACAACTAGAAACTACTAGAAGGAAACATAAGACAGGAAAATAAAGAAGGAACAACAAGACTAACTAAGGATAACTCCCAGGCAACTCACATAGAATAATAGTGAGATCCACCCCAGCTAGCAACATCATGATGTCCAAAAATGGCACAACTACTCCTAAAATATTATCAACGGTATCCTGTCAGGAAAATGAGCAAGTACAAACACTAACAGCAGTTCCATGTGAATTGACAAATTCTATAAGAGACAGTATAATGAACTACAAGATAAAGATATATGAAGACTTGGGAACCGTTCGAAATCTGAGTTACAACCCTTAAACCAAACAAGGACCGGGGTTGTAACTCTTCTCCCGAACAGAGCTTAGTCTCCAATCAAGGTACAATATAATGGCATGTAGAACATGTGAGTAATCTGAATATCATAGCATGGTAAGAAGTACTGAATGTAGAACAGAACAGGATATATGATAAGATAAAGTAAATATAAAATGTGCCTTGAATTATTAGAGCGATATGTGATCGGCTTGGGATAAGTGACAGGACAGGCTATCCACTTGGCCCGGCAGTCCGCGGTGACCTCAACGGAAGTCATGCCGGCCAACCTGGATAACGAGCACAAGGCAAGAGGATCTCGCTACACCCTTCGTGAGGGAAGAGTGGCGCGAGCACATGAATAGTGACAGGGTGGCTCTGATCACATAACTCCTAATAATTCCCCATCCCCGAATAGTATAATGGACCTGGACATGACACGTCATGACACGGGATTCCCTAAGAGGATAGCTACTCCCTCTCAGGAATCGGTGTCTATACAAGTACATGGAACAAGGCAGGAAATGTACATATATACCAAGAAATCCAGGAACAACATCTCATGTCATGATCCAACATATACTAGTCCGTGAACTATCGTGACTAGGAATCAAGTAAGACACTACGACTGAATCGGATATAGCAGATATCAAGACAATGAAAACTATCAGTGAATGTACTCGCCTGCGGTCCTGAGCTGTCAAATGGGGTCGATGCTCAGAGTGATGCCACAGACCTAAAGATAAGATACATATAAGCTAATTAGGGTTCAACAGTGTTAGGCTTGATTATATAGTGTAAGCTACGCAATCTAGGTCAGACTCAGTCAACTAAGTCAAACTAGGTCACACTGAGTCACACTAGGTCACAGAAAGTCAAACCAAGTCAAACTAGGTCAAATTGGGTCAATGGTTGACTTATAGTTGACTTTTGGTCAACTGGTCAACTATGGTCAACTCTAGGTCAAAACTAGTCTAACCTAGGTCAAATGTTGACTCTACTTCGACGTTTAGTCAAAGCAGTCAACCATGGTCAAACAGGGTCAAGGCTAGTCTCTATAAACATCTACAAGGTTAGCCCATCAATTTCAGTGATTGTGAAATTACCGGAATCGATGGAACTCAAAATACCACAAAAGGAGAAAGATTATAATAATAGGGTGAAAACCTACAGATGTTGTCGGATGATAAAATAAATATCATCAACGTGTCCAGAATGGTCAAATCAGCTAGGATAGCCTGTCCAAAAGTCCAATTTGGACACAGGGGCAAAAACGGTAATTTCGGGCCAAAGTGATGTCCGTCGTTGGACACACTTTGTACCGAAAAATGTGTCGAAATAAAAGAGCACAAAACCTAACAAATTATATGTCCACGAATCCAGAATAACGATACGAACCCAACGGTATATCCAGAATTGGATTCCGTTGACCCGATCTCAAATTGGTCCGTTGACCAGGACATTGGAAACCGATTTGTACGGAAAAGCGTGTCGGAGCTAATGTCCTCAAAACTCAGCAAATTATATGTCAACGAGTCCAGAATGACGATACGAACTCAACGGTATATCCGGAGTTGGATTCCGATGAGCCGAACTCAAAATGACCCGTTGACCCAGAAAGTGGGACCCGCTTTGCATCGAAATGCGTGCCAGGGCCCACGTTCTCCAAATCAAGCAAACTTTATAAGAAAACATGCCAGAATGACGCCATGAGTCTACTGGTGGTGTCAGAAATTGAATCCGGAGTCCCCGGTTCAAAAATAGAATTTAACTAGTGCAAATTAAAGAATTCGAACGGCCAACTTTGGCGTCGAATTCGACCGACCTAACAAGCTCAAACTGAAATGAAATCTAAAGGGGGCAGGAAGAGAGTTATACCAGCTGTGCACCGGAACTGGTGGCGCACAAAACGGAGCTACGACGACGAAGATACGAACCCGCGAAGTCGACGTCACGAAACTGTCCAAAAACAGTTCAATTAAAATGTCAAGTTGGTGGCCGGTTTTGATGTATCAAACGATAAAATTAACGGATGAAATTTAAGGTGAACGAAGAGGTATATACCGAGATTGAGACGGAGCAAGGAGTTCGCCGATCCAACGGTCGAATTGCCCAGAAAATCGGCGTGAAGTTGCTGCGACGAGGCGAACTTTCTGAATTTCGAAATCGCGCGTCACGGCGGGATTTCGTCCAAAATGCACGAATCGCCCGTGTATCGCGCCGGGGAGGAGGGCGCTGCCCAGGGAGGGTTCGCCGGAGGCTCGCGCGCCAGTGGGGGGGTCGCCCAGGGCGGCCGTGCGGCGGCGCGGCGGCGCACGACGGCGGCCCGCGCGCGCGCGCACGTGCGCGCCGGTGCGCTGCTGCCCACTGCAGCTGCTGCTGGTGGCGCGCGGCTGCGTGCGGGCCGGCCTGGCCGGGCACGGCGAGGGCGCGGCGAGGGCGCGTGGTGGAGAAGAAGAAGAGAGGTGGTGGTGCGGCTTTGATGGTGATGATAGTGGTGGTTTAAAGGAGATGGTGGTGTGGATGTGTTAGGGAGGAGGAGGAGGAGAAGTCGGGGAGGAGGAGGAAGGAGGAGCTCGGGGACTGTGGCGAAGTCGGGAGGAGCTCATGGCCATGGGGCTCGACCAAGGGCTGTTCGGCTGGGGGGCATGGCATGTGTGGGTGTGAGTGTAGAGAATAAAGAGAGGGGGAGATTGTTTTATTTTATTATGTGTGAATAATAATATAGAAAGAGAAAGGGAGATAATAGAGAGAGAGAGAGAGAGATATTAAATGAGAGAGGGTGATATTTGTGTATATTATATATATATACATATATATATATATATATATATATATATTTTTATATATATATATATATATATATATATATATATATATATATATATTTTTTTTTTTTTTTTTTTTTTTTATATATATATATATATATATATATATATATACAAGAGAGGGAAAAAGATATTTTGAGTAGGGAAAAGAGGAAAATATCAGTGGGGTGTATGGGTAGTCATGGTAGGGCCTACACCCAATTGGGTCGGGTACTGGGCTAAGATCGGACAGGTTCGAGACCAAGATTTAATTAAAATAAAATTTTAAGCCAATTAATTCACGGATGAATTGGGGGCACAAGAGAGATCAATTTCGTGGCACGCAAGTGGCACGTGCACGGTAGACTCAAAACAGGCCAGGGCCATATATTGGGTCGACTGGATTGGACCGATGTCGGGCCCAGAAATTAAATTGGAAGTTAAGTCACGAATTACGGCAGACGATAAATTGGTCTAAATTGACCCGAAGTTGCGCGAATCAAATGGAGCACAAGGGAACAAGTTCGAGTGGGACACGAAATATCACTGTGAAGATAATCTCGTCTACTACAAACTCCAAGAAAGAAGTTTCCAGAGACTGGCATCCCTGATGCTCTAGAAATCCAAGTCACGGTAAAGAGCATTAAATCAAAATTAATCAAATCGAAATTAATTATATAGAAATGAATTATTGAAAATAATTCATTGGAAAATTCGAAAAATAATTTGGGAAATTCAGGGGGCTTACATCATACCCACCTTATAGAAATTTCGTCCTCGAAATTAAGGTTGTAGTAGGGGTAAAACAAGATAGAAAGTTTTTAGGCAAAAACTTAGGCACGATCATAGAATGACAAGTTTGCACGATTAAGATAATCAATTCACAATTATTTTGGCACGATAAAAAATTTCCGCACGATAGAATCAAAATATGAGCAGAATTATATAGGCACGATTACAGATAAGTTAAGTCGTTGGGACACGATTCAGAAATGACTTAGGAGAACGAAAGTTATAGATGAAGTCCACGTACAAGGTGACGTGTAGCACTCGGGTTAACGGATAATCAGCCTGAAAGTCATACAGGCTTGATCAAGATTAGAGATAATCATGACCAAAATAAGGCTTGGCATGATTGAGCTGGAGTTTCAGACACAACAAAATCGAAGTCAAAGTCTTATAGACCTGATCAAGATTGAAGAGTATGATTAATAAAATTATGGAATACGCTCCAAGTTCGAGCGTGAATAAAATTGGAAATAGTCTAAAAGATCACTTGGCACGATAGAGGTATGACAACAAAATCAAAACTTGAGCTTCATCCGGTTACAATCAACAAAATATTGATAATAGGATTTTAGCTTACTGAAATTTGATTTAGGATTTGAGATAGGCATGATTAAGCACAAGAAAATTTCAGATACAATCAGGAAATCAAATCAAGGTCGAAAAGAGTATAGGCACGAGTGTTTCAAAATCCAAACATGCTCAAAATCGGAAGTCAATGCACGAAGGTTAATAGCATTGAAATCCAACCACGATAAAAAAATTTTTTGTCTCAACACAATCTAAGTTGATCAACTTTCGAGTAATTCAGAATTTGGGCAAGATGGAGAATAAGTTCAACGAAGGTTGGGCACGAACATCCAAGGATGAAAATCCAAGTCACAAGGGAATTGAAGTCATCTAGAGTCTAGTCAGCAACCAAGACTCTTTGGCACGATAAACAAGACGACCAAAATTGATTGGTCATGGACAGAAGGGAATCAAAATCTTAACAGTATCAAAATTTAATAAACAATTTAGATATGAAAATTTTAAAATTTTCAGAGTTTCCAGTGTAGATGACAGATGTAGATATGAGATAGGTGATTTGGTGGAACCAAGACATAATTGATCAAGACGGAGGAAGTAAGGGTAAGATGAGGAAATCATCATGCGACGAGGAAAGAAATGAATGATAAGTCGAGAAATAAGGGTATGAATTGTCCTCATTATTTGGTCAAAAGAAGTGAATCAATCTAAGATACGACCTGATAACCATACACGTCTATCCAAAATCATGTTGCCAGAATTCTCGCCACGCCAGTAAGCATAGCGGTAATAAACAATGAAGTCCATAACTATAGTATACACCCTGTAATCATGTCATCTAGATTCCTTACCACGCCAACCGGTATGGCTGCAAGAGAATCTAAATGACATAACTAGGATAGTATATCCAAATCAGGCTCCATGTCCTTGTCTCGCTAGCTAATATGACTGCGATGAATTCTAAACTCCATAAATAAAGTAGACACTTACCGTTCTCATCGTCCTTATCAAATATGTTTATCAGAATATCTTAACTCAATCCAGAGAAACTTATCTCAACAAAATCAAAATCGAAGTCAACAACGAACGAACATCAAGGTTTAAAATTTAACAACGAATCAAAGATAAGTAAATGGAAACTAGCATAAACAGATTCCGAGATAGGGTTTAGAAGAAAATTCTTCAGGAGATGTCCAAGGGTACTATCTAGGTCAAGATAAGGAAATCATTGGAATATAATCTAAAACAATCTCAACCTGATATGAGACTGGCAAATCATATTCTCGTCTCGACCTAGAAGATAGATAAGTCCAACTTATACCTTCCCTCTGGGGTCCACAAACTCATTCCAAGAAAGAATAAAGTTGATAACGGACAGATGTTTCAGAAATCAGGACGGACAAGAATAAATGGGAAAAGTTTCGAAAAGTTCGAAATAAGATTCCCAGGGGTCATCCCTGGAATCTACCAAGAGTTTCTAATATGTGACTGAGTACCAAATTCCTAAAATATTCCATGACTCAACCTTAATCCTAGGGCAGGCTCGCAGTAGTACAGAAAAGCTCAAGTACTACCACGACTTCGCATTAATTGCAAAGACTGACCTGCATGGGCCACCACTAAAAACGTGTCACGACCCGCACCCGGATATACGGGTATGAATACGTAGACGACGCCCAGCCTACGCCGCAGTATCGGCGGTAGAACGCTGTCTAGTACCCAATAAATATACTCTGCGTCTAGAAGGCCTATAACTACAAATATACTCTAGTCACATCACAACAACTAGGGATGATAAGACAAGAAAGATAACTAAAGCACAAGAACAACTAGAAACTACTAGAAGGAAACATAAGACAGGAAAATAAAGAAGGAACAACAAGACTAACTAAGGATAACTCCCAGGCAACTCACATAGAATAATAGTGAGATCCACCCCAGCTAGCAACATCATGATGTCCAAAAATGGCACAACTACTCCTAAAATATTATCAACGGTATCCTGTCAGAAAAATGAGCAAGTACAAACACTAACAGCAGTTCCATGTGAATTGACAAATTCTATAAGAGACAGTATAATGAACTACAAGATAAAGATATATGAAGACTTGGGAACCGTTCGAAATCTGAGTTACAACCCTTAAACCAAACAAGGACCGGAGTTGTAACTCTTCTCCCGAACAGAGCTTAGTCTCCAATCAAGGTACAATATAATGGCATGTAGAACATGTGAGTAATCTGAATATCATAGCATGGTGAGAAAGTACTGAATGTAGAACAGAACAGGATATATGATAAAATAAAGTAAATATAAAATGTGCCTTGAATTATTAGAGCGATATGTGATCGGCTTGGGATAAGTGACAGGACAGGCTATCCACTTGGCCCGGCAATCTGCGGTGACCTCAACGGAAAGTCATGCCGGCCAACCTGGATAACGAGCACAAGGCAAGAGGATCTCGCTACACCCTTCGTGAGGGAAGAGTGGCGCGAGCACATGAATAGTGACAGGGTGGCTCTGATCACATAACCCCTAATAATTCTCCATCCCCGAATAGTATAATGGACCTGGACATGACACGTCATGACACGGGATTCCCTAAGAGGATAGCTACTCCCTCTCAGGAATCGGTGTCTATACAAGTACATGGAACAAGGCAGGAAATGTACATATATACCAAGAAATCCAGGAACAACATCTCATGTCATGATCCAACATATACTAGTCCATGAACTATCGTGACTAGGAATCAAGTAAGACACTACGACTGAATCGGATATAGCAGATATCAAGACAATGAAAACTATCAGTGAATGTACTCGCCTGCGGTCCTGAGCTGTCAAATGGGGTCGATGCTCAGAGTGATGCCACAGACCTAAAGATAAGATACATATAAGCTAATTAGGGTTCAACAGTGTTAGGCTTGATTCTATAGTGTAAGCTACGCAATCTAGGTCAGACTCAGTCAACTAAGTCAAAATAGGTCACACTGAGTCACACTAGGTCACAGAAAGTCAAACCAAGTCAAACTAGGTCAAATTGGGTCAATGGTTGACTTACAGTTGACTTTTGGTCAACTGGTCAACTATGGTCAACTCTAGGTCAAAACTAGTCTAACCTAGGTCAAATGTTGACTCTACTTCGACGTTTAGTCAAAGCAGTCAACCATGGTCAAACAGGGTCAAGGCTAGTCTCTATAAACATCTACAAGGTTAGCCCATCAATTTCAGTGATTGTGAAATTACCGGAATCGATGGAACTCAAAATACCACAAAAGGAGAAAGATTATAATAATAGGGTGAAAACCTACAGATGTTGTCGGATGATAAAATAAATATCATCAACGTGTCCAGAATGGTCAAATCAGCTAGGATAGCCTGTCCAAAAGTCCAATTTGGACACAGGGGCAAAAACGGTAATTTCGGGCCAAAGTGATGTCCGCCGTTGGACACACTTTGCACCGAAAAACGTGTCAAAATAAAAGTGCACAAAACCTAACGAATTATATGTCCACGAATCCAGAATGACGATACGAACCCAACGGTATATCCAGAATTGGATTCCGTTGACCCGATCTCAAATTGGTCCGTTGACCAGGACATTGGAAACCGATTTGCACGGAAAAGCGTGTCGGAGCTAATGTCCTCAAAACTCAGCAAATTATATGTCAACGAGTCCAGAATGACGATACGAACTCAACGGTATATCCGGAGTTGGATTCCAATGAGCCGAACTCAAAATGACCCGTTGACCCAGAAAGTGGGACCCGCTTTGCACCGAAATGCGTGCCAGGGCCCACGTTCTCCAAATCAAGCAAACTTTATATGAAAACATGCCAGAACGACGCCACGAGTCTACTGGTGGTGTCAGAAATTGAATCCGGAGTCCCGGATTCAAAAATGGAATTTAACTAGTGTAAATTAAAAAATTCGAACGGCCAACTTTGGCGTCGAATTCGACCGACCTAACAAGCTCAAACTGAAATGAAATCTAAAGGGGGCAGGAAGAGGGTTATACCAGCTGTGCACTGGAACTGGTGGCGCGCAAAACGGAGCTGCGACGACGAAGATACGAACCCGCGAAGTCGACGTCACGAAACTGTCCAAAAACAGTTCAATTAAAATGTCAAGTTGGTGGCCGGTTTTGATGTATCAAACGATAAAATTAACGGATGAAATTTGAGGTGAGCGAAGAGGTATATACCGAGATTGAGACGGAGCAAGGAGTTCGCCGATCCAACGGTCGGATTGCCCAGAAAATCGGCGTGAAGTTGCTGCGACGAGGCGAACTTTCTGAATTTCGAAATCGCGCGTCACGGCGGGATTTCGTCCAAAATGCACGAATCGCCCGTGTATCGCGCCGGGGAGGAGGGCGCTGCCCAGGGAGGGTTCGCCGGAGGCTCACGCGCCAGTGGGAGGGGTCGCCCAGGGCGGCCGTGCGGCGGCGCGACGGCGCACGACGGCGGCCCGCGCGCGCGCGCACTTGCGTGCCGGTGCGCTGCTGCCCACTGCAGCTGCTGCTGGTGGCGCGCGGCTGCGTGCGGGCCGGCCTGGCCGGGCACGGCGAGGGCGCGGCGAGGGCGCGTGGTGGAGAAGAAGAAGAGAGGTGGTGGTGCGGCTTTGATGGTGATGATAGTGGTGGTTTAAAGGAGATGGTGGTGTGGATGTGTTAGGGAGGAGGAGGAGGAAAAGTCGGGGAGGAGGAGGAAGGAGGAGCTCGGGGACTGTGGCGAAGTCGGGAGGAGCTCATGGCCATGGGGCTCGACCAAGGGCTGTTCGGCTGGGGGGCATGGCATGTGTGGGTGTGAGTGTAGAGAATAAAGAGAGGGGGAGATTGTTTTATTTTATTATGTGTGAATAATAATATAGAAAGAGAAAGGGAGATAATAGAGAGAGAGAGAGAGAGAGATATTAAATGAGAGAGGGTGATATTTGTGTATATTATATATATATATATATATATACAAGAGAGGGAAAAAGATATTTTGAGTAGGGAAAAGAGGAAAATATCAGTGGGGTGTATGGGTAGTCATGGTAGGGCCTACACCCAATTGGGTCGGGTACTGGGCTAAGATCGGACAGGTTCGAGACCAAGATTTAATTAAAATAAAAATTTTAAGCCAATTAATTCACGGATGAATTGGGGGCACAAGAGAGATCAATTTCGTGGCACGCAAGTGGCACGTGCACGGTAGACTCAAAACAGGCCAGGGCCATATATTGGGTCGACTGGATTGGACCGATGTCGGGCCCGGAAATTAAATTGGAAGTTAAGTCACGAATTACGGCAGACGATAAATTGGTCTAAATTGACCCGAAGTTGCACGAATCAAATGGAGCACAAGGGAACAAGTTCGAGTGGGACACGAAATATCACTGTGAAGATAATCTCGTCTACTACAAACTCCAAGAAGGAAGTTTCCAGAGACTGGCATCCCTGATGCTCTAGAAATCCAAGTCACGGTAAAGAGCATTAAATCAAAATTAATCAAATCGAAATTAATTATATAGAAATGAATTATTGAAAATAATTCATTGGAAAATTCGAAAAATAATTTGGGAAATTCATGGGGCTTACACGCGGTGTCATTCGTTTTGGCGTACGGGGAAAGCTTAGTCATAGGTATATAGGGTCGTTCGATATTCTAGAGCGAGTAGGCGATGTGTCCTATCGTCTCGCTCTTCCATCGTCGCTAAGTGAGGTACATGATGTATTCCATGTGTCCCAATTACGACGGTACATCCCGGACCCGAGCCATATCCTAGATCATTCGGAATTGGTTGTTGGTACCAACCTTTCGTATGAGGAGAGGCCCGTGTCTATTTTGGACCGGAGGGAAAAGACGCTCAAGAACAAGACTATTAACTTAGTTCGTGTTGCTTGGGGTCATCACTATCTAGGTGAGTCAACGTGGGAGCGTGAGGACGACATCCGATCGCGATATCCCTACCTGTTTGACTCGTGAGGTATAATGTCTTTCTTATGCCTTACGCTTTTCCTTCCTTGCTTGCATTGTATGATTGTATGATTGAACTGCTTAACGTAGCTTGCCTGTGCTTAGTATAGCTTGTCGTGGCAATCTCTAGCTCCTTGATTAAATTTCGAGGACGAAATTCTTTGAAGGTAGGTAGAGTTGTCACCCCCATTTCCTGTATTACGTATTTATGCTCGTATTTGATTTTGGCACTTATTTTAATTTTCTCGACTTACGGATTTTTGGTTTCTCGTAAATGGGTTTTGGACCATGGCTTGGTTTTATTTTGTGGAAGTTGGTTTGGTTTGGTTCATCATGAGTGGAACACTTTAACCTACACTCTACCCTCAACACAACACAACCCACCCTCATAAATCCCTACCTACTTTTCTCTCTCCTCATTATTTTCATTTATTTCTTCTTCTTCTTCCTTCTTCCACACAACTCCCCAACCCATAGGCAAGTGCACCTTGCCATCAAATAAGCACCACTTTTTATTTGTCCATTAGCTAGATTAGGCCATGGAGAACAACTTTAGAACTGGACATTTTGTGATTTGGAGTTTCCTTTGTTCTAGATCTAGGTTTTTACTATTTTCGGATTTATATGGTTTTGATCTATTTAACTTTGATTTTTGTATGTTTTGATGCTTCCATGTGGAAGAGAATTCGATTTTACTCAAATTAGAACTTTGACAATCTAGATTTGGTTTTAATTTGGCTAAGTTATGAAGAATTGAAGTTCTTGGTGTTCTTGGACTTGCTCTCGGCCAGGAAGAACAGCCCTCTGCCTTGCGCTTTTTAGCGCATGGCCATTTGCGCACCCCCGGCCTGTGCTCCTTAGCGCATGGCCGATTGCGCAATCACTTGGCCAGTGCTTTGCGCTGCGCTGGATTGCGCTGGCGCAAGCTAGCCATGCGCAAGCCAGCCATGCGCAAAGTAGCCCCTGCGCAATCGACCATTGCGCAATCCACCCCTGCGCAATCCTCCTGTGCGCAATCCATCTGCTGCGCAACTCACCCTGCGCACTTGGCACCCTGCGCAGTTGGTACCCTGCGCAACTCACCCTGCGCACTTGGCACCCTGCGCAGTTGGTACCCTGCGCAACTCACCCTGCGCACTTGGCACCCTGCGCAGTGCATACCCTGCACAACCTACTTGTCTATGATGAATTTGTTATTTCTTGATCTTGGCTCTTCTATAGCCCTATATATATTGGTATTTTATTAGATATTTTACGTCCATTTTATATCCTTACGCCTTTTGTCATGAACTTGATTTTACTTAATATGTTGGGAATGACTATTGTACATAGCATGGTATGACAAGGAACTAGCATAACACGACAGTGACCCGTAGCGGAGCACTCCTGGCAGTACCCTGACATGATTTATCTTGATAACTTGATAGTGGCCCGTGGCGGCGCACTCCTGACTTGACTTGACTTGTAACTTGTAAACTTGACTCCTATAATCAACTTGACACCGTGGGTGTTCCTGCTTGCTTGTTTGTACAATCCACTTGTCTTGTCTTGCATCATGTCTAGGACGCGACTTCCTGGGTACCACGGCCAGGGACTCACGCTAAATTGGATTAGGCTAATTATTAGATCAAACTAGAACATGGAGAATTTCCAGTCACAGGCAATCTCGTTATCTGGGCGCTTTAATGGACTTGTAGCTTGCCGACGAGTAGAGCACATTTCCAGCACACTGTCATGTGTTGCACCCTCTAAGTCACCTAAGGGTACATTTGTCTCTCGGGCAATGTACCCACCTATAACTCTCAACCCGCGGAAGGATAACTGGATAGTCTGCAGGGCTTGGGACTGGGAGTTTCTCACTTGCATCTTGTTAGTAATTAGGCTTGTGATAACCCTAGTTAGTTAAAGTAGTAAGCCGTAGTACTTGCTTGGCCGATTGTGAATGGATGGTGTCCAGCCTTGTCTAAGTCTTGTCTAGCTCCAGTACCTGCTATCTCCTGAGCATGTTTGTTTTACTTATCTTAACGATAAATGAGTAGAGACAGTGAGCTATTCAGGCAAAGGGTTACAACCCCGGTCCTTGTCTGGTTTAAGGATTGTAACCTGGCTCCCGGAATGGTTCCACGTCCCTAGTCGTTTATCGCCCTGTGTACCTTACTACTTGTACTTTCTTTTATTCTTTATGTTCTGATATGCTGACTTTTGTTCTTATTTGTGGCCTCCTTTGTGGCACTTGCTCTTTCTGGGGTTTGACCCAGCTGGTTTTGTGTGGCCAGATTTCGGAGCAGCTCCCGAGGATCTACCAAGCTTCCAGCCCAATGGTGACAACTAGACGGAACCCGGGCCAAGAGTGGGTTTTCCTTTTTGTTTCACCCACTTATATGTAAATTTATTCTTTTGAGGCGTTTAGCCGACGAGCACCTGTTAGCTCGATGCACATTTACTTACTGTCTGCCTACGGGCTGTAAGCATGATTAACAAATCCTAGGGTTGATCATGTATGACTGAACTCTTGCTAGTCCCATCATTTTATACGACTCGCTTCATGATCATCCAATATGTAATATTTGGGACGCCTTATATATATTTGATGCTCTAATATCTTGTAACTCTGTTAATTGCTTGAGATTGAGACAATAGGCTTGACCTTAAGAGACTGCTGGCTTGTAGTAAACCCTCATATCTAGACAGCCGTGACCGTATAGTTGAGATGTATTCTATTTCAATATACGTAGCTGGCTATGTCTGCCCCCGCTCTCCAGTATTCTGGTTCTGGGGTGTGACAGTCTCTAAAGTCGTCAAACTACATGTCTACGGATCCGATTTTTCGGTACGAACCCAACCGTATGTCCAGAGTTGGATTTCGGCGGGCCGTGCACAAAATCGCCCGTTGAGTGGGACCGTAGGGCCCGCAAAACGACGTCGGATTCAATTGTCTCCGAATTGGACCTAACTTGGCATACAGGACCAGAAAAATGATACGGTCCTGTTGGCGCAAGTTTCGTCTCGATCTGACGAGCGTGCACAAAGTAATTGAAAAATTTGCAACGTACACGATACGGTGAATTTCGACGGATACGCATCAAATTCGTCGCGCACACGCGACCAATTTGAATTCCGTCAAAGCCCACACGACCACGAAGCCGTTATACAGCTTTCGATGCTTTCGGTTCGCGACCACGTTGCCCGGAATGGCGGGACGCACGTCGTGTGGATCAATTTTTAATATTTTTAAAACAGATTTTTGTTGAATTTTAGAAACGAATATCTTCTCATCTACTTACTGAAATCGGAATCTACGAGAAGGGTTATGATGCCCTACATGTTGTCTAAAAGTGTCTTCAATTAGTTTTTCGAAATCGTGCATGGTTAGGGACAAAACTGGCCGTAAACTAGAGTATTTGGATTGGTACATGTCCTGTTTTTGGACGGTTTTCACTCGACTTTGAGTCGATCTTCTGGGAAACCTAGAGCAGATAAAATCAAACGATTTGAAAGAACTAGGAGTTGGTTATGTTGTGTTCATACCCGAAGTCGTAGAACGATGAACGATCAATCATACGCTGTGAAATCCCCTCGCAAAGCGGCCTCCTTGGCTGCTGTTGCTACTGTCCTGTTCTCGGCAGTGCGCGCGCTGATCGGCGCTCCTGTGCGCGGTTGCCGCACCCGACCGGCCGGCGACGCGCCTTGGCGGCGCGCGCGAGGGGTGCGCCCAGGTGGTGGCGCTCTCTTCGCGTTAGGGTTTGAGTTTATAGTTTTGGAAGTTGTCGATGAAGTTCGTATCTGCATATATATGCACCTCGGTTGAAAAACCGAGCGGTGCTCATAGTTGCTGACCTGGGAACCAAGGCGCGCGGGCAGGACTGGGATTTCTGTTGATGTGGGATGGGCTCGAGCTGGCAGGCCGGGCCTGGGCCGAAGGCCACAATTGTTTTTCTTTTTCATTCTCTTTTTCTTATTATCTTTAACTAGTATATTAATATATATCTTTGTTTATATATATACATGCATACATACATACATACATACATATATATGTATACCCATATACACACCTATATTATATATTTATATATATATATATATACACGTATACACCATACATTATACATATATATATATATATGTATATAAAATATATATATATATATATATATATATATATATATATATATATATATATATATATTTTATATATATATATATATATATATATATATATATATATATATATATATATATATATATATATATATATATATATATATATATAAAATATATATATATATATATATATATATTTATTTATTTATTTATTTATTTTTTTATATATATTTATATATATATATATATATATATATATATATATATATATATATATATATATATATATATATATTTTATATATATATATATATATATATATATATATATATATATATATATATATATATATATATATATATATATATATTTTATATATATATATATATATATATATATATATATATATATATATATATTTTATATATATATATATATATATTCACACACATATATATAATCTATATTTTCTATATACGTACACATGCACACATATTTAGTATTACGTATTTATTTATACACCTATTTCTTTTGATAAATAATAAAATAATAATAAATAATAATAATAACTAATTTATATTTAATAACCACAAATAATAGTATTAATGCTGTATAATCTCAATAAAATAATAATAGCAATAATATCGCAATTCAATAAACCAATAATGGTGTATATGCTATTATGCACCGTCTAATAATCCCAGAAAATGTACAAGGCCTAACTTATACACATATCATTGAATATAAAAATAATAATAATATTTATAATATTCAATTAAGAATACCTAGAAAATATTTATTGTATCATTAAAACAGAATACGACACCATCATGCCAAAATATATCGACACGAATGTGATTGGACGTCCCGCAAGACTACATGGGCTTGGGTTTGGTACGGGTCTAGTCCGGGCCGGTTCGGTACAACCGGGTCGCTACGAAGTCAATAAATTTGATAATAAAAGATTAAACTATTTATAATGGCCATGCTATAACTTGGTCTGGTTTTCCTAGTTAGGACATCTCTATGGCTCGATCTTCCTTGGCATAACTAATACACTAGTCAAGGCACGTCACTGCACTATCCGTGCCATGATTCCTAGTCATCTGGTACTTCAAAAGCTCAACCATGGCTAAAGTCATCCACCGTAATAATTAACTAAATAATTATTTACAAAAATTCTAAAAACTTATTTAAATCAAATAAATAAAATAAAAATATTCAAAATTCTGGGAAGGGAGGCTACAAATCTACCCACCTTAAAAATAATTTCGTCCTCGAAATTCTAATCAACAACTATTCCTTAAAAATCAAGTCTACCATTACTTTAATCTCCTCAATTTAATTCCTCAAAAGTAATTCATATCCTCCTCCTAATCAATTTGTAACTACGAAGCCTTGATGACTTCTACCCACCTTTGGTCACACTACTCCTCAAAACACAGGTCACTAAATTTTATAACCTTCCAACTAGTTGCTAACAATTCTACCAACAGATATCTACTGCATATGGCATCTACTACCCCCTCCTATCAATCAAATAATCCAAAATTTAACAAGCAACAAATTCGCACAAGTGGTTAAGAAATACCAATAAACTCTAGTAAGCATGACTATTTGTCGCTCTGAAGTAGGGGGAACAGGAAGATAAGAAAAAGTAATCGAGAGCAATTATGAAGTTTCAGAGCGGTAGAGGGTTTCTAACGATACAACTAAAAAGGTATTTACGAACCACTAACTTATTAGCTAGGTTGGGCTACTCTTGTCTAGTCACTTACTAAATCGAAGAACTCTTCGTCTCTTAGAGGGGCTTGCAATCCATGCAATACAAAAATTATGTTCTCGAAATTCTAAACAAGGTTCCAAAATAGAATAAAATTTGAGAAATCAAGATTGTGATATTACTGGGTTCTCTATTTGGACATTAGTCGTTGGTTGGATGAACTTGGGTTTCAATCTATATTGACTGGGCAAGATCCCAAGGTAAAACTATTTCTACTAGTTAGGGCAACCTAGAGTAGGTTTCAACCCAAGTGGTTGAGCTAGTTGTCAGTCATATTGGTTAGCTAGGTTCCTAAAGCCCAAGATGCACCTTCAGTAACTTTGGTGTTTAAGTAGCACAAAAATAGAGTACAAGGGGACGGGTTTGAGTGGGACATGATATACCTTGATGAAGGTGGACTCGTCTAGATCTTGCATGTAAAGTTTGTTGGAAGATAACAACTGACCTCGTGCTCCGAATATTAATGACACGGTCGGGGACACAAAATGATCTAAATGGAAAGTGGGAGTCCATGGGGCTCTAATTATCATCCTAGAGGAAAATTATTCTAATCAATCGGTAATCCTCGTGTATCCTAAAATTTTAGAAGGCTTACAGTCTACCCACATTAGAGGCTAGGATATGGTGGCAAGGTTCCTGTCACAGGGCTGGCCGATGGTAGCTATACTTGCATATACGACTATCATAGTCATGGAGATATTATGTATCTATCTACCAATTATGAGCTTTCGTCTTTCTAATTGGTGAAAGACAAAACAATAAAGAGTTCAAGAGAGATGTCACTGAATACAATTACACGATTCAAAGGCGAATGTATAATTCAAGAGAAATTGTCAAAGCAGTCGCGGATGAGATCTAGAGGCATCTACATCTCAATCCGTGTAGGGTAATTAGATAAAAAGCGAACCAATTGCATCATGGTTGATCAGACCGTAGTACAATGATTCTGATTAGACAATATGTTAGTGGGCGTCCCCAATAAACATGCGTCTTGAATCAAGCTCGATAAAACAGTAAGCTTGCAAAAACTAGGCTGTAATAGCAGCATTGGTCAAGAGAGTCAAAATATAGATATGCGAGATTTTTTGAATAGGAGGAAATAAGTAGTTTAAGTATTGAGAGAATTAAAACCTTACATGGTGTCATTGCTCATACAGTCATCCTATTATCTCTTATCCTTAAGGCTTCGGTCGACTACTAGGTTATGGAATTCTAAATTCTATATTCTATTTTCTAAGTAAACCTATTAGCGTCAGTCAATTACCTCATTAATAGATCACAAGGTCCACGGGTTGCTAGGTTTGGGAGACATGCTACTCCACTTACAGAACTTACACTAGTATTGGTTTTGGATCTTAGGGTCACACAGGACAGTCTCTATCCTCTATAGTATCCTAAACTTGTAATCACGTCTGAAATCCTTTTACCAAGAATTATGCCTCGCCTATATACTCTGGCTGTGGTAAACCTTGGTTCCGTGATTCAGAGGTGATATGCTATAAGGTACTCTATTCTATATTGGCACAAGGGTATCTACGATCTGAAGAGGTCAACGAAGGTATAGTCTTAGCAATATTCCATAAACTATGATTCTTCGAAATGGTTTCATTTCTATGGGTTGTGCCTCGCCAGTGCGCTGCTGGCTGCAGTGAACCCACACTATCCATTCTCAAACAATTGGCGACAGTACGCTGCTGTCTAGTCATTGTAGTCATTTGATTACTCTAACTATATTCCTAAGGTCTTCAAGGAGCTGCTAGAGACTCAAACTAATTGACTATGATAGAAAACGTAACATCTGCCTATAGGTCTCAGTCCTTAAGGTAAAAGATTGATTGGGAGAAAATAACTGAAGACAATGAAAACAAGAACATCCTAGCATTTATTTTGTATATATATATATCAACTGATTGAGGAAAAACTTTGAACCAATTCTACCTCGAGATTCGTATATGAATAACTGAATCAGGAATTACAAACCAATTTCTTACAGTAAAATGAAATTTAAACTAAGCAATTCTAACTTATGATATAAGACTTACATCCAATACAGCAAAAGAAAATTAAACAGTTTATCAAAATTAACTCCTTAATCCTAGGCAAGTCTAACATACCAAGTGAATAGTATATCCACATGGGGTCATATCGTCATATCAAAGTAAGAGTGTACCTACAGGGTTCTAGCAAGCAATCTAAGTTTAATAATTCTAAATTGTATGGCCTATTTAATAACCTTAGCTACCCAGCCGGTCAATTTAAACAAGGGACTCCTAGTCCTAGTCATTATCTTAAATCATTTCAATCCTAGTTTGTGAATGAGCATTTCTTAGGCGCAGGCTCGCAATGGTACGACTAACTTACGTACCATCACGAGTTCACAATCTTTTGTGAAAAATGACCTGCATGGGCCACCACAAAAAACTTGTCACGACCCGCATCCGCTTTTCGGATACGAGACGTGTCCAAGCCAGCCTACGCCGCAGAGTCGGCGGTAGAACGCTGTCAAGCCCGTAAAAAATAAATGCTCAAAATACACATTTGCTGCTCATTCACATTTCTACGTTTATTACAACAGTTACAACATTTATATTTAAAGGAAATACAAAGTTTTACAATTAAATAAAATGATACAATTGCTTTCTATTTCTAGGTTGGCCTCAACATACCCAAGTCTTCCCAATGCTAAGAGTGATCGTGGCTAAACCTGTAAAATGTTGGTTTCCAGTCAGGAATGGAACAAGTACACAAACCGATGGCAATGCAAAACACAATAGAATTAACAAGACATGAAAATAACATATGGAATATGAAAGCTAGTAAGAAAACTGATGACGTAGCACGATAGAGAAGTAAACAAGGAAAAACTAATAAAAGACATCTATCTAGGTGGTGTGAAATATCTGTTTCGACATATGAACGGCTAGGGGGTAAATCCAGCTCACTGCACGTGTCGTGTGCAGCTGCTATCATGCAATAATAGACATTTTGGGGATATTTCTGGGTAGTTCACATGTGTTCTAAGATACTTCCCCTCCCGACTACTCCGTGTGACGAGCGTGTCAACAAGCAGCAAGATATATGTATAGACATGAAATGAAAAGACTACTATGAATCGGAAAGCAATCAAAAAGTGTACTTGCCTGAGGTCCTTAGCTGGAGAAACCAATAACACTATACCACTCAATGAGCCACAATCAACCAACACATGCAGAAGTCTTCGGATGCTGAAATAAATAGTACCAACGTTCTCAAAATAGTCAAATTAGCTAGGATTGCCTGTCCTTAAGTCCAATTCTGGACACAGGGACAAAACGGTAATTTCGGGCAAAAACGATGTCCGCCGTCGGACCCGCTTTGCACCGAAAAGCGTGCCAGAGTCAACGGTCTCTAAAGTCATCAAACTATATGTTTACGAATCCGGTTTTTCGATACGAACCCAACCGTATGTCCAGAGTTGGATTTCGGCGGGCCGTGCACAAAATCGCCCGTTGAGTGGGACCGTGGGGCCCGCAAAACGACGTCGGATTCAACTGTCTCCGAATTGGACCAAACTTGGCATACAGGACCGGAAAAATGATACGGTCCTGTTGGCGCAAGTTCCGTCTCGATCTGACGAGCGTGCACAAAGTAATTAAAAAATTTGCAACGTACACGGTACAGTAAATTTCGACGGATATGCATCAAATTCGTCGCGCACACGCGACCAATTTGAATTCCGCCAAAGCCCACACGACCACGAAGCCGTTATGCAGCTTTCGATGCTTTCGTTTCGCGACCACGTTGCCCGGAATGGCGGGACGCACGTCGTGTGGATCAATTTTTAATGTTTTTAAAACAGATTTTTGTTGAATTTTAGAAACGAATATCTTCTCGTCTACTTACTGAAATCCGAATCTACGAGAAGGGTTATGATGCCCTATATGTTGTCTAAAAGTGTCTTCAATTAGTTTTTTGAAATCGTGCATGGTTAGGGACAAAACTGGCCGCAAACTAGAGTATTTGGACTGGTACATGTCCTGTTTTGGACAATTTTCACTCGACTTTGAGTCGATCTTCTCGGAAACCTAAAGCAGATAAAATCAAACGATTTGAAAGAACTAGGAGTTGGTTATGTTGTGTTCATACCCGAAGTCTTAGAACGATGAACGATCAATCATACGCTGTGAAATCCCCTCGCAAAGCGGCCTCCTTGGCTGCTGTTGCTACTGCCCTGTTCTCGGCAGTGCGTGCGCTGATCGGCGCTCCTGTGCGCGGTTGCCGCACCCGACCGGCCGGCGGCGCGCCCTTGGCGGCGCGCGCGAGGGGTGCGCCCAGGTGGTGGCGCTCTCTTCGCGTTAGGGTTTGAGCTTATAGTTTTGGAGGTTGTCGATGAAGTTCGTATCTACATATATATGCACCTCGGTTGAAAAACCGAGCGGTGCTCATAGTTGCTGACCTGGGAACCAAGGCGCGCGGGCTGGACTGGGATTTCTGTTGATGTGGGATGGGCTCGGGCTGGCAGGCCGGCGTGGGCCGAAGGCCACAATTGCTTTTCTTTTTCATTCTCTTTTTTTTTATTATCTTAACTAGTATATTAATAATATCTTTGTTTATATATATACATGCATACATACATACATACATACAACATACATACATACATATATATGTATACCCATATACAAACCTATATATTATATATATATATATACACGTATACACCATACATTATACATTTATATATATATATATAGATATATATATATATATATATATATATATATATATATATATATATATATATAATATATATTATACATTATACATTTATATATATATATATATATAATTATATATATTATATATATATATATATATATATATATTATAATATATATATATATATAAATATATATATATATATATATTATATATATATATATATATAATATATAATATTATATATCTATATTTCTCCAATACACACATGTACTTATACGTATACATATATACAAATACTTATATATATACGTATATATATATATATATATTATTTTTTTTTTTTTTTCTTATATATTATATATATATATATATATATATATATATATAATATATATATATATATATATATATATTATATATAATATATATATATATATATATATCTAATATATATATATAATATATTCACACACATATATATAATCTATATTTTATATATACGTACACATGCACACATATTTAGTATTACGTATTTATTTATACACCTATTCTTTTGATAAATAATAAAATGATAATAACTAATAAATAACTAATTTATATTTAATAACCACAAATAATAGTATTAATGTTGTATAATCTCAATAAAATAATAATAGCAATAATATCGCAATTCAATAAACCAATAATGTGTATATGCCATTATGCACCGTCTAATAATCCCAAAAAATGTACAAGGCCTAACTTATACACATATCATTGAATAAAAATAAATAATATTTATAATATTCAATTAAGAATACCTAGAAAATATTTATTGTATCATTAAACAGAATACGACACCATCATGCCAAAATACATCTAGATTAAAGTATGTTAAGATCTATGTGTTAGCTTTCCAAAACTTCAAACGGATCGCATTTTCGTTTCCGAAACACTCCCGGAATCGCGAAACACCGAGAACGCGTTTGTCTTTCGTACAGCTGACACTCAAATAATCTCCAGAAAGTTACAGAAAGAATTAGGCCTATTAATATATGTTTTTGGAAAGCTAACTTCAATATGTTCTTTTAAAAAAATGGGAGATTAAACCGAGCTTTGAGCTAGAAGTTATGACATTTCTAAGTTAGGGTTAAAAAAAACGTGGATAAAAATTATGACGGTTTGGGTAGTTTGAGACAAAGAACACAAGTATATAACATAATACATCAAGAACTCACTCTCTACACTAATATATATAATGAGACACTATAGAACACATTTCCAATAAAAATATGAGATTAACACGTAATAATTTATTCATACATAACAACAACACATAGTGTGTCCAAATTTGGGGTTTTCCCACATGGACACAACACACACAAAGGACACTCCTATGACCTCCAATGGACACGAAATGGACACAAAAGAGATACAACCTGAGGGTCATTTCTATGGATTCAAAATAGACCTATGCATGAGAAAATAAAAATGAGAAGGGATTTATACCTCCCGGTAGATCGAATCGAAGAAAAGCCTTCCCGGAGCGACACCGACACGTAGAGTTCCAAAGGATACGAACGAGCTCCGAATCCTCCCAAACTTGGGTAGCTTTCTCCTTGGATAGAATGGAGAAGGAAAGAAGAAGATTTGGTGGCAAAATGGAAGGATTTTGTGGAGAAATGGAAGGATTTGGTGGAGAAATTGCTAGGGATTGCTCTCTAGAAATTTGGGGAAGAACAAGAGAGAGTGTGGATGAGAATAATAAAATGAACTTGAGCCTATCCTCTCCCAAAGTGGCTGGCCATATGGGGCTATTTGTCCTATTATGGTAAGGTCAAAATGCCCCCACTAACATATTATTAGTATTAGGAAAGGGCTAATTGGTCGGGGCTAAATAGTCATTCTAAGTCTCTACTCACACTAACCTTATCCATAATAATTAGTCTAACTACTAACTAAAATTAATATCATGTGGACTAAAATTAATAAGTGGGCCATGCCTAACTAGTGTGTGGGTCCACTAAAGTCAAACTACCCCCGGGTCCCGTTTTCAAGTCGGATTGAGCTGAAATTCGAACCCGACTCAAATAATCCCAAAACAATATCATAATAATAAAATAAATTGTTAAAAATATTTTAAAATTACAAATAACAAAAAATACCCCTGTTCCTGAAAACTGGAGGTGACAACATTCCTCGAAATTAAAACCAAACAATATAAAATGTCAAAATCACAAGTCATAATTTTAAATAGTTTAAAAATGATTAAAAATCACCAAAAATTATAATATAAAATAATAATCAATAAATAAAAATTATAATTACAAAAATTTCAAAATTATTCTTATCTGGAAAACTGGGTGTTACAATCCTACCCACCTTATAAAAAATTTCGTCCTCGAAATTAGATGATCACACCTTCTATGTCAAACATAGTCAAGGGTCAATCACTAGTCAATTTCTCAACATCCAAGTACTTGGTCATCAACTGGTCAACTTCTTAGGGTTTTACCTATGCTAGCTATCTAGGTTGGCAACTAGAATTTAGCAAATGATAAACTCTATAATAGACTAGCTCTTAACTTCCCAATCCTATCAAGTCACCTATAACTAAATACCTACAAGCTAAGCACATGAATACCAAATCAACATATATATATGCTCAAGACAACAACCATCACATATATCCTAAGTATATCATCTATATATTATACATGACTGATCAACCAAGGGTTAAGGCAGACTAACTTATAGGGCCTGAAACAATGCTTAGAACTAGGCTAAGGATGAATGGTCTGAATCAAGGGGACATGGTATCTAGTGAAGGGTCTGCACACTGCCTATAAAGGTGATCAACACAAAGGAACTCAATACGAAGAGAACTTAACTAAAATGGAAAACTGAACCAAGTATAGGCTAAACAACATGTTTATAACCCTATACAATAATGGCCTATAGATACCAACTAACCTATATCCCATATGCCAATAACATCTGCAATCTATCTATGCAAATAGACATCTCGGTCTTAGGTGAAACACAACTATACTCAAAGGCAGGCTCTGGTCATGGGTGCCTCACTGGATAAGGTAAGGGAAAGTAGTAATATCATCAAGGCTGTAAGGCATACTAACATCCTATGTGTAACTGGTTGGTATTATAGATAACAGGAGAATTATCTGCAATGGGTTACTATTCTAACACCAATGCTAACTATCACCACTAGGGTACAAACACTCTACAAGTCATCATACCATTATACTATGAAGGAACTACCTATGAAAAAGCAACAAAACTAAATATCCTACTCCTAAGTTATTTATAACAATCAAAAGGGTATGATGTTTAAACCTTCTCAAGATACAATCTGTTAATCATAAGCGTCTGTCCAAATCATGTTGTCCAGAGTCTTCATCATGCTAGTGAGGAAGGCTACGATAATCACAGAGTCCTTGACTAAGGTACGTACCTCTAGGTTCATGGTATTTAAAAATTTTGCACTGCCGTATGCGACGACGAAAACCTTAATTCCCATACCCGAGAATACATCCAAAATCTGACTACATGTCCTCACTATGCCAACTAACACGACTATCGAGGATTCTAGATCCTATGATTTAGGCGACCTAGCCCATATGATTTTCTCAAAAGAAACAAACACAACAAAATAGTACATGACAAAATTAATCAATCAACAAGGAACAGATGGAATCGGATTTCAAGGTAATTATAAAAGACAATTGCGGGAATAGAATTGAGAAGAATGGAACTTGTAGCAAGATCTCCAACGGTCTGTGCATCCTCGACTGTCCTGACGATAGCTCACCCTGCTGGTTTCCTCCAGCCTGATACTGATATGCACAAATCTCTGCTGCTGATGCTGCATGAATCACTGCTGCTGAGAGAGAAACCAAAAACGAAGGGAAAAGTCTCTGTACAGACGGAGGTGCACGTCCAATGTAGCAGAAACGCCAACCTGAGTCGGCATACAGAAGCTGCGGTCTCGAGGCCCTGATGAACAGGACGAGAGGTGGCCAGCCTCTCGATAGTATTCCTCGAACCGAAGCGATGAGATCGGCCTTCATAATCATCATGAAGACAGATCAAAACAAGAAACAATTTCTGAGAATGAAGCAAAATTTTAAAGAAGGGCAGTTTGTATTCAAGGAAAAAACAATAAGCAGCAAATTTAGATAAAGGGATCTGATAAGGAGTTTTTCCTAATGTGATTGAGTACCTTCAAAATATCCTAATCCTACTGCAGGCTGTAGTGATACTCTATTTCGAATACCACTACATAAACTCGACCTGCATGGGCCACCACTAAAAACGTGTCACGACCCGCACCCTAGAGTAAGGGCACGAGAACGTAACAACGCCAGCCTACGCCGCAGTGTCGGCGGTAGTAGAACGCTGTCCTAGGTCTCATGCATCTAACAGTATAAGGCTAAGCAGTTATACTCCCCGATTGGGGGGACATGGCAGAATATAAACTCAATCACATCTAAGGTAGAGCATAATGGTAGATAGATAAAGCATAAAATCCAAAGAGATACAGCAGATAGAAGTCTAAGTGTCTAAGATACAAACTCAGAAAACATCCCAAATCTCAATACAGTAATCCATAGAATAAATACAACTCAATACAACTGAAATAACTAACTATACAACCTCTACGATGTCTCCTCTAGGCTAGCAGGCAACCTCCAGGCTATCTGTAAAATTGATCAACAGGTCCAGTCAGGACAGAAACGAGTACAACTCATCAAGAAAACCCAAGTAAATAACAGAAAACTATAAAACAGTTATAGACAGTTGTATTGATTGAATATGGCAGTTTATGTTCAGGTGATGGTAAGAAGACAGATAAAGTGCAAGGAAAGAAAATAACTAAACAAGAGAAGAATCATAGCAATGAGACTGTAAAAATAGAACTAGCTGAACCAGGGAATATGATGTAAAGTCCAGACAACAATGTAGACAAGTGTAACTCCAATGTAAGTCCAGTACAAGATGAATCTAATACAAGATGAATCCAGTAAGGGACGATTCCAGTTATAGTGATCAAAGATTCCAGGTGAGTCCAGCCTATACTCTAGCAATGTGTTTTAAAATACCGAGTTCGACATGTAAACGGCTGTGGGTAATCAGGCAACATCCTTCACTGATCAGGCGAGAGATGGCTATGCTTCCAGTAGATTCCAGTAGGGAGATTCCAGATTGGGGTATGTCTACATGTCTCACTCTAGTATTTCCCTTCCAGCAAGTGAATCCAGAATTTTGACACAATGATTCAAGATGAGTCCAGCCAAAATATAATGATACCAGTAATGATTCTAGTAAATGATTTCAGTTAAATGATTCCAGTAATAGAGATGATACCAGTAATAGAGGCCAGAAAGTAAAAATGTGTCATATACATGAATCCAGAAATATCTACACGTGTTGTAACAGAAAATCACATAAACTAACTAGAACTGAAGTACAGTAATTGACAAGTAAATGAGAGAATTATCAGAGAATGTACTCGCCTGATGTCTGAATGTCCAAAGTAAAATATACTGTCCAATGAGAGGTGTCTGGCTTCTAATCAGAACAGCACAAGTCACAAAAGTCCAAAATGACAATATAAAGTTCTACTATGCATTCTACATGATTCTAGGTCATCTAGACCAAAGTCAACTCTTGGTCAACTTGGTCAACTGTACTAGTCAAACTAGGTCAAACTAGGTCATGTCCTAACCCAACAAGTCTTACTAGGCCTAACCAAGACTATCCTAGCAAGCACACATCAATACAAGGCTATACAAGCCAACATACACCCAACTCTATATAGTATACAATTATTCAATACTCAAATAGGCAAGAATTCACATTGGATATACACTAGGTATCTACTACTTTAAGATATATGTCTACACATATATACACATGCATATATTGGTATTCAATATTAGGTCTATAATCATGGCATTTCAATGGTTATATAAACTTATATATTACAACACAATATGCTAACATAATAATATACATACATAGCTAAGTTAACTGTATTCATAAATACTTATTTAAAGAGGCTAGGTGTGTATGTGAACATGGCAAAGGGGCAAGTGAGGGTTAAATGGGCATACATTGTGTATACATATCAAAGAGTGTCAAAGTGTAAGTGAAAAAGTGTCAGTGTGATAGTGTCAACATAGTGTAAGGGGGACATGAGGTAATATAGGATTTGTGTTAACATAGAACATTACATCTCATTAACTTGTATTGCATACATTATTCTATTATACATTACATTCATGCTTGCATTCATCATTCATTTATTCTCTTGCACCACTATAGCACCATACATTACATACTATGGAACCTACATATCATTATAAGCCATACTTATACATGCTTACATTAGATAGGATACTTACACCTCATACATCATTTATTTAAACATTTACTCATGCTTGCATTCTCTATTTAATTACATATGTATATATATTAACATGGGTTAAAATCAAATAGAACATTATATTACACACAAGGGTGCAAAAATGCATATGCCGAATAGTAACTCCTACTAATAATCAATACTGTACCATCTCAGCATGAATTAAAATCTAAGATTAAAGTAGTTATAGATCTATGTGTTAGCTTTCCAAAACTTCAAAGGATCGCGTTTTTGTTTTCGAAACAACCCGGAATCGCGAAAACACCGAGAACGCGTTTGTCTTTCGTACAGCTGACACTCAAATAATTCTTCAGAAAGTTACAGAAAGAATTAGGCCTATTAATATATGTTTTTGGAAAGCTAACTCAATACGCTTTTTAAAAAAACGGGAGATTAAACCGAGCTTTGAGCTAGAAGTTATGACATTTCTAAGTTAGGGTTGAAATAAAAACGTGGATAAAAATCATGACGGATTTGGGTAGTTTGAGACAAAAGAACACAAGTATATAACATAACATCCAAGAACTCACTCTCTACATAAGATATATATATATGAGACACTATAGAACACATTTTCAATACAAAAATATGAGATTAAACACGTAATAATTCATTCATACATAACAACAACACATAGTGTGGGTCCAAATTTGGGGTTTTCCCACATGGACACAACCACACACACAAGGACACTCCTATGACTCCAAATGGACACGAAATGGACACAAAGGGAGATACAAACCATGGGGTCATTCCTATGGATTCAAATAGACCTATATGCATGAGAAAATAAAATGAGAAGGGATTTATACCTCCCGGTAGATCGAATCGAAGAAAGCCTTCCCGGAGCGACACCGACACGTAGAAATTCCAAAAGGACACGAACGAGCTCCGAATCCTCCCAAACTTGGGTAGCTTCCTCCTTGGGATAGAATGGAGAAGGAAAGAAGAAGATTTGGTGGCAAAATGGAAGGATTTGGTGGAGAAATGGAAGGATTTGGTAGAAATTGCTAGGGATTGCTCTAGAAATTTGGAGAAGACAAGAGAGAGTGTGGATGAATAATAAAATAAACTTGAGCCATCCTCTCCCAAAGTGGCTGGCCATATGGGGCTATTTGTCCTACTATGGTAAGGTCCAAAATGCCCCCACTAACATATCTATTAGTATTAGGAAAGGGCTAATTGGTTGGGGCAAATTAGTCATTCTAAAGTCTCTAATCACACTAACCTTATCCATAATAATTAGTCTAACTACTAACTAAAATTAATATCATGTGGACTAAAATTAATATCATGTGGGCCATGCCTAACTAGTGGTGGGTCCACTAAAGTCAAAACTACCCCGGATCCCCGTTTCAAGTCGGATTGAGCTGAATTCGAACCCGACTCAAATAATCCCAAAACAATATCATAAATAATAAAATAAATTTCAAAAATATTTTAAAAATACAAATGACAAAAATACCCTGTTCCTGAAAATTGGAGGTGACAAATTCCTCGAAATTAAAACCAAACAATAGTAAAATGTCAAAATCACAAGTCATAATTTTAAATAGTTTAAAAATGATTAAAATCACCAAAATTATAATATAAAATAATAATCAATAAATAAAAATTATAATTACAAAATTTCAAAATTATCCTTATCTGGAAAACTGGGTGTTACACAAAGTCTGCTTCTTATATTTTCACGATATCGCAGCTCCACCCATTGTGAAATGTATCCACCTGTGGACCTCTCGTCTCCACTTCTGAGCACCAGCTCGCATCACTGAAGCCTTCCACTACCGACAGATTTATGATGTAATGCAGTGCATGTTTGAGTCTTCTTGAGATATCTCATAACCCGTTTCACAGCTTTCCAGTGCACAATGCCTAGGTTGCTCGTGAAACGACTCAGCATTCCCCGACGAAAGCTATGTCAGGCCTGTGTGGCAGTAGTAGCATAGAAAACTCCCGATTATGCTTGCATACTCCAGCTGCCTGACGTTTCTCTGAATTAGGCTTCAGTTCAGATCACACCTGTACGGTGTATCGCTCTCGGAAGATCCTGATACCCGTAACGAGTAATCTCTCAAAATAATGAGACTGTAACAGCGCTAGACCAGTGTCTGTCCGGATGATCTGATCCCTAAGATCACATCAGCTTCCCCCTAGTCCTTCATATGAAACTGCTTGAGATGAACTTCTTTGTCTCCGTGACACAGCCCATATTCGTGCCTAGAATCAGCATGTATCCACGTAGACAAACGTTCACACCTCTTCCATCAGCAAACTTCGTGTAAACATACTTGTCGTCTCGCTGACCATGTAGCCATTTGACTTTATAACCTGTCAAATTTTTCATGCACATTTGGAGCCTGTTTAAGACCGTACAAGGATTTTACCAACTTGCAGACTTTGTCTTCAAGACCTTTGACGACAAATCCCTCTGGCTGTTGCATATAATCTCTTCGATCAGCTCGTCATTTAGGAAAAGCCATTTTCACATCCATGATGTATCTTTTTATGTATTGCTGCAAGAGGCAATCAACATTCTGATGGTGGTCATGGGCTTCTGGAGCATAGTGTCAAAGTAGTCAATCCCCTGCTTCTGAGAAAACCCCTTGGCTACCAACCTAGCCTTGAACTTGTCAATAGTTCCGTCTGTTTTATTTCTTCTTGAAGATCTATTTGCATCCGATGGGTTTCGCTCCTTCAGGAAGATCAACCCCAACACCCAAGTGTTATTGAGGTGATGGAATCAATTTCATTGTCAATCGCATCCTTCCAGAAAATCGCATCTCTGGTCTTCATCGCCTCATCATAGGTAAGCGGATCTGATTCCACATGATAGGTGTCAAAGTCACTTTCGAAGTCCTTTGGCCTTCTCACAAGCTT